>BLKR01016750.1:0-21056 GCA_011170035.1 Teleogryllus occipitalis | reverse complement strand
GCCCTCTCCGCCCTCCCCGCCCTCTCCGCCTCCTCGCCCTCTCCGCCCTCCCCGTTCTCCACGCCTTCCCCGCCCTTCCCGCCACCCTCTTCCCGGCCTCCTTACCACCCCTCCCCGTCATCCCCACCCTCCGCGCCCTCTCAGCCCTCTCCATCCTCCCCGACCTCCCACTGCCCCTCGCGCCCTACTTTTTTCCCACCGCGCTCTCCAGCTGCCCCCGCTCCACCCTTTCCCATTCGGCTTCTTTCTCCGCCTTACTCCCTAAACCTATCCGCTTCGCTCTATCCACTTCGCCCTACCTGCCACTATCCGCCTCACCCTACGTGCCTTCCTACCTGCCACGCTCTACCGCCCTTTTACCCGCCTCGTCCTACCCGTATCGCTGCGTCCCGCTTCGTTTTACTGCGCCTTTTCCGAACTGGCTCTTCTCACGGCGCGCCGCACTGCGGCGACCGGATTCACCGCAGCTGAAGATCCCAGAAAGCAGACGCAAATAGCCCACTTCGCAGTTGCAGCATCCGCATTAATTGTGATCACATCATTTATGACCCCCTATCAGTGAAGACCGTCGCTTCTCGACTTGTTGGACCGCGTTGCGAGTAAGCGATTGTTGAGGTCAGCGGAAACTCGTTTTTGTCCCTGCGTGTGGGTAGTCTAGCAGGAAGGAGAGGGACAAATGTCGGATGTTTACCGTCACCCGGTCCTCTTTGGGTGCAATATGTCATTTGGACATTACAGTGATACATTGTGTAAAAACGACATCTCCAAAAAATCCTGTGGTTTAAAATAAGAGAAAAGTCTTCCTCTTCTGCAAGATGTTGACTTGCAACCGGCAATGCAAGAAACTCTGCGATAGATGAAAACTCGTATAAATACATAATTAATTTAAGTATAATATAGTTCGTTCATGATGTCACTATTAATGTAACATTACAGTTACTTCGTCGTGAAGAGCATGAAATGCAGTTTAATTCTCAACATATTGATAAGTACACTTCTAAAAGTATTCAAGAATAATCGCGTGTCATTCCTAAATGTACCTCAAAATTGGAGATAAATGTTTGTTAAAGCCTTATATATTCTTCTAGAAAAATAAAAATGGAAATCCTCATATGTAGGGAACTATTATAAAACATTAACGGCAGTATATGATCTATGGGTTATCTATCTAATGGGTTTTAAATAATTCGCAAACAATAATTGAGATTGGGAGAAACATGTATGAGGTTGTTTATCTTTATGAATGCAGTAATGGGTTAATGTTCTAATCTAGGGATCTTGGGGAAACATTATTGTCTATGGTAGTCACATTCAATGGAGACTAGGGACAGGAAAATTCGCATGTGATGTGATACAAATAGAGTAATAATCTCTACAGCATATAACGTTGTGTGTGTCAGAATTCACAGGTTGCAAAACGTCCTCGCAATTTTCACTTCGTAATCTACATTTGCATTAAGTTGCTAAACAGAAAATGAAAAGAAATGCAGTTTTCATTTCGCAAAGAAAGTGGTTTATAATATTTCAGTTATTTTGCATGCAAAATTCAAAGAAATATCAGTTTCAAGAATATTAAACTGTATAGGTATTGATCAACATATTGTGTGCCTAACATTTAACAATACTGGCCCCAGATTAACAAGGTTCAGTCTAATTCTGAGGAAGTTCTTCAGAAGATTATTTTGGAAGCTGCAAGATAATCTCCTGAAGAACTTCCTCAGAATCAGACTGAACCTTGTTTTGGAAGTTGCAAGATCTAGAATAAAGGTATATAAAAATGCCCAAATAGATACATGCAAGATTGTTTACATAAAATTTTCTGCTAGAGTAATTTTTAAACTGTATAAAAATATTGATGTGAGAATAGAGTTTTTATATTCGAAACGTATTTTTTTTAAAACATCAGACAGAACCTTATCATTTTGAGGCTGCGACATGCTGTAACCTCCTATTATTTCATAATTCAATCTCAAGAAGCATGATTAGAAATTTCCAAATAGGCATACCCAAGATTTCCAATTTGCAAAAGCGTGTATTTAATGTTTCCTGATCATTCTGCAGAGTTGGAAACCAGTTCCGTGCAACACCTCGTCTTCATACATCGAGTGCCAAGGTCTCGATAAAAAAAAAAGCATTTCATTCCATTTACTATTCAGAACGAGTTTGCCGGTCAGTCAGCCCTGTGTCGCCCAGACCGTCCACGTTTCAGAACAGCATGCTAATGCAGTTGCAGTGCTGGCGCGGGGTCGCCCAAGCGATAAGACGTGGAAACAACTGGCGGCGCGCTCGGGGAAGGAAACCGTGGGCGTGTGGAATCGAGGTGGCTGCGGCGGCACGCGAGCTCGCCGTGCATACATTATCGCACGTAAGACCGCCGCGGCGGTGGTGACGGTGCTGGCGTTGTCGAAAGCGACGGCAGGGCGGCGATGGCGGTGGTCTTGTGGCGGAGGGGGAGGGGGTCGTAGTGCCGCTGGAGGCGGCGGCGGAGTCTTCGGTAGAGACGTTGTAGTGTTTCCGATGGGCCGGTGCTGATGCTAGCGGCGTTGGTGCGGGCGGTGTGGTGCTGTTGATGGCGGCGACGTCGCTGGTGCTGGAGGGGCAGAGGTGCTGATAGTGGTGGTGGAAGTGACGGTGGCTGCGGTGGTGGTGGCGGCGACGGTGCTGGTGCTGGTGCTGGTGCTGGTCTGGCAATGGTGCTGGTGGTGGTGGTATTGGCGGCGGTGACGCTGTGCTGGAGGAGGCAGAGGTGCTGGTAGTGTTTGTGGGAGTGGCTTTGGTTGCAGTGGTGGTGGCGGTAGCGGTGCTAAAGACGGCGCCGCACTCTTGCTGCTGGCAGTGGTGTTGGTGCTATTGGCGACGGCGGGGTGGTGCTGGGGGCAGCGGTGACAAAGGTGCTGGTGGCGGTGGTGATGTGCTGTTAGGGGTGCTGGCGGAGACGGCGGAGGTGCCGATGATGGTGGCGGTGATGCTGGTGGTGGCGGCGCTGTCTGCGGTGAAGGTGCCGGCGGTGATGGAGGTGATGGAGGTGGCGGCGGCGGCGCGGGCGCAGCCTTGAGGCGAACAATGGCCCTTGGGAGGAAGCCGCGGGCGCGCATAAATCTGGGAATTGGCTGCTTGTCACCTTGGCCCCGCAAACGCCGCCACCACCGATGCCGCACAGTGGTTCGGAACGAATGAAAAAAGGACCAAAAAATACGAGGAACAATACGTATTATGCGTGTGTGCTATTTCTCATAGATTATCTTGTTTTTGTAATGCCATTGAGGGGGAAATTCGTTTTTCAAATTTTGGTGGTTAATTGTGTTGTAGACGTATACAATACAACTTCAACCACATCTGTTATTTTCTCTGCATCGTCGTGATGACTTCTATAATAACAGAGTGTCCACTCATTTCCTACAACAAATTTCCCTGTCTATACCCAATTTTCCCGCGGATCCCAGATTTTTTAAAAATCTTTTCCTCTTTTCCTTTTTTTCTTCACATGAGTCATATTAAATCAAGTCTGATGCTGGTCACCTCTCTAATTTCGCCGTGGGGAAAGTACAAATTAACAATATTTTCTCAACAAATAAAATTTAAGCACAAATATTTTTGAACTATTGTTTTTAAGTAACTATCTAATTTTATATGTCTCAAAATATTTTCCCTGTCTTCTAACGATTCTTCTAAAAATTCCCTGGTTTCTTCCTGACTTTTACAGAGCAATTAAATTCTGTTTTTTGAATTTTAATTTTTATTTTTGGTTATCTAGAAAATGTCTACTCTTAATATTTAGTTACAGGCAAGTAGTAAGTGTCAATTAAATACTACAAACATGTTTCATAAAACCAATAAATAATTCAAATCAGATAATTTGATTACCTCAAATAAAGATTTCTAAATAATGTAAATTGATATGCAAATCTACATTTGTATTTATTATAAATTTATAGTTAAAAAATAGGTTTGTAGCTTTTGTGGCGTCATGCGGTTGCAATAATACACGGACGAGAGTGAGTTAAATAATTGCTGGTTTATTTACTTAGTTTCACCACCAAAACAACCTTATGTACACAATTAAATTAACTTAAAAAGATCCCACTACTAGGGAGTGATCTGTCGGTGTGGCTACCACACCACTACGCTCGAATATTACTTACATTCGATGGCGTGAAGCGCCGCATCCTACTGACGGACTCGTCCTTGAGTCTCCCTGTCCTTACGGCATACACATTACCGGCCCTATCCGCCACGCTCGCGGCCCACACCCAACCAAGCATTCATCGGCTCCTCGGCCAAATGCGCACCCCTCGAAGATTCGAAGCGAAAGAGATCGGAGCGTCGTCGCGCCCGGTGCAGGTAGCCCGCACCCGTTCCACGCCGCCTCCTGGACTTTCCTCCGTCATATCCGCTCTCTCAAAGGCAAGCACTTGGACGCCTAAACGTTTCGCCTATGTCACGCGGCCGCTCGTTGAAATGTGTTTGTATCCACGACGCCACTTTTCTTTAAAATAGTCTCAGTTTCTGTAGCTATGTGACGAAGAAAATTCTCAGGCAGGTGGAGTTACCTAGTTATGGTGAAGAGATACGTATGTTCGCTACATATTTCTTATCCCACAAAGCGTGGGGATTAAACTAGGTCCAGATATGGGCGAAACCGTGGCTAGCCGGCAAAGTTGGACAATCGACCCACAATCTCAAATATATAATATATAAATTTATAGTTGCATTAATTTAAAGTTTACATTAATTTATAGTTGATATTAATTTATAGTTGATATTAATTTATAGTTGATATTAATTTATAGTCGATATTAATTTATAGTTGATATTAATTTATAGTTGATATTAATTTATAGTTATACATTTATAGTTACACATTTATAGTTGTTACACATTTATAGTTGTTACACATTTACAGTTGTTACACATTTATAGTTGTTATAAGTGGATTGTTGTTATAAGTGGATTGTTGTTATAAGTGGATTGTTGTTATAAGTGGATTGTTGTTATAAGTGGATTGTTGTTATAAGTGGATTGTTGTTATGAGTGGATTGTTGTTATGAGTGGATTGTTGTTATGAGTGGATTGTTGTTATAAGTGGATTGTTGTTATAAGTGGATTGTTGTTATAAGTGGATTGTTGTTATAAGTGGATTGTTGTTATAAGTGGATTGTTGTTATAAGTGGATTGTTGTTATAAGTGGATTGTTGTTATAAGTGGATTGTTGTTATAAGTGGATTGTTGTTATAAGTGGATAGCTGTTATAAGTGGATAGTTAGAATATCTATATAACTTGTTCCGTTGCTGTTGGTGGTGGAGCACTGCGCTGGCCGTGGGCGCCGCGGGTTGCGTGCGCCGCGTATTGTTCCAGTGGCTGCGGAGGCGGCGCCCGCGAAGGCGCTTGCGTTGCCTTTGGCCGCGAAGAATGGCCGAGGCGCTGCGAGCGCCCTGACGAAACGCGCTGCATTGACGCCCGCGCATCGGGGCTTTCATTATTTTCCTACAATGGCGTGCGCACTCACCTCGAAATGCGTGCGTGGGTATGAGGGAAATTGTGGTGGGGAGAGGAAATGTGTGTAATCGATTTATGAAGGTTATTTAAGGTTGTACTATAGCTCTCTATTATGCATATTAGGGTGTGCTGGTTTTGCGGGCGTACAGGAAAGACAGTAATAATGTATTTTCTATGTAGTGTGAGTATGATTTCGTTTCATTGAAGGGACATTTTTTCCTTCGGTTACGTGAGAATAAAGAGATCAAAATAATGTGAACATTACCCTTTGACAACGGTGTCCACATAATTTTCTGAATAGTCATTGCAGCATAAGAAATAGGTCAACATGGGCATGGATCACAAATCTTGCAGACAGTGAGAGTGGGCGTGTTGCTATAACTTGTCCATTCGTCTGTGCTATTATTTTCGCTTTGCTGTAATAAGTAATATGGATGTCCGCCGTACAATACAAGTCTAAGGCGACATGAATGAACATATTTGTAAGTGCATTTCACTGAAGTACCTCTTGACTTCTACTTTCCGTCCTATCCTGTTGTAAGGTTTGTCACACTTAATGTTCTAAAAATTCTGTTTGGTGAGAATCTCGGATTACTTTTGGTTCAAGGATACTAGTACATTTGAAAATCATTGTAAAAAACTGTCGATAGAGCTGTTCATATGTTCATATATTCATGTATTTACAGGTGTTCGTATTTTGTGGATCTCATATCTTTACTTCGAAATCGACGCACGTAATGACGGACGTTTTGCCATTAATAGATTTTTCGGAATCAAGAACCCACAAAACATAAAGTCTGACTACACCCCGTATTAGAGAATTTTTTTTGTATATTTATCAACTGGATTTATTCACTTTTGCGTTACCCGCGCCCGGCAGTAAGCGATTTTCTACCGAAAATTCGACGTTTTCCTACACAATTACATAACACTTTCTTCTTACGAAGCACCTTCGAAAGGGGCGAGAAAGTATTAAAATAGGTTTCCAGCGCCAGGGCTCAGTGCTGCGCCTGCCACCGCCGTCCCCGCAGCCGCCAGTTCGTGAGGCTGAGAGCTGTTGCAAGAGCGCGTGGGCGGGGGCGGGGGCGGGGTCGGAATGCTGCCGGAATCGAACGCTACTGATTTGAAGCGGTTGCTCTGTTCCAGACCGCGGCTGCACTGCCATAGCGAAGGAAATGACCTCAATAACCTCGGAAATATGGCCGGCAATAACCATGTCAAAAAATGAAGCGAAGTGAAGATCGTCGATGATAGACAACCTCCTTTATGAAAAAACGAAATTTTACAGGAGGAACGAAAAATAATTTTGATGTTAATAAGTACAGTTGGCTAAGTTTTGGTATTCTACACTTTCTATATAATAGTGTTAAATATTTATTAATTGTAATATTTTTTGAAAGCACGTTACGAAAACCTCCCATGTGGCTCTCACCACATACGAGATATTCTATCATCAATAAATTGTAAAGGTCACATTAGAGGCTTTTTATTTTCTATTTTAAGACCACAATTTATAGTTTTCTTTGGTAATTTTCTTATCGAACTAAAGAACAAGTAAATTGTGAATCATTGAAACGAAAATGTAAAAATTGCGAATTCCGTCACATAGGTTGTCCATGAATGACGAGATATTAGTTGTTGCAGAATTAAGCAGTTGAATAAATGCAATTTTGAAGCATAAGTGGCTACCATAAAAGTGCGTCCGCTTCTCGTACCGGGTGATCTGAAAAACTTTGGTTCAGTAATTTAAATATTTTTTTTCCAAAAATTAAACTTCGCTACAGTTTTATATCATTGAACCTACCATTTTGCGTTGTCAGTGCATTGTCAGAGCTAATTTTTTAATAGACATTGAAATTCAATAAAGCAATTTTCTATTCTGCCGTCACTAGAAATTCAGCGTAAGTTTTTCTAGTTTTGCAGGTATGAGCCTGAGATAAGTAAGATTGAAACACCACGTATTAAACTACGTGAAACTTTTTTCCTATTGTGTTGACAAAGGAAACAGTCAAGACAAATATAAACTACACCGAGATTATTGCTATTCGAGCGGTCAAGGGAACTGTTGCAAAATATTTTACATCAATATCCCGCCAATTTATTTTAACGACAATTTATAAATACTCTCGATAAATAGTTTTATATGCAGTCAATCGCGATGATATTCATAGGGATTGAGAAACTAGATCTTAAATGTTGATCTATCAATTAAAAAATCATAGTTGTTAATTCAAAAGATAATGTGTATGCATGCCTTGCTAACAGAGTTGAGAAAAATGTCTTCATTCAAAAACATGTTTTCTAATTAATCTACCTCCGTTGACGAGAAAATATGGCGTAAAAGGAAATTGATCATTATAAATTAATTAAAATGCTGAAGAAAAAGTGTAAAGCGATTGCTTTGTAAATTAATTATCATTGCCTGATATTTTCGTTCGGTAATCTAAACTATATACGGCTATATGGTAACCATACTGTACATATCCCTCAACCCATGGGTGCATGGCCGGGATGCCGCTGGTTGACTTTAGCTCGTAGAGAGCTGTCGCGACAAAGTACGAAAGAAAGTTTATGTATTATATCTTTCCTCCGAAGATTTCAAAAGAACACCCCAGTGATATTTAATTCTACATCTTTCAGAGTTTTGAAATGATATTAGAATTACTCTTGCAACTTCTATAATTAATAATGAGGATTACTGATAATTTGTTAATCATAGTCAATATTTTATTCATGTTCTTACAATAATGTTTCAACAAAAGCAGATCACATCTTACTCTGTTTACTATCATCATACTCAACTGATTCATTTTTCCGTAATAAGCATTTTTCGAATATTAGTTCTTGTATTGAGTATTAATATATTTTCTCTTTATTTCAGGTAAGCTGAGTTTTGTCCTCTCAAGTATCTCAACATTAAGAACACTATCCATGAGTAAAGGAAATACTACGAACCAAAACGATAAAAGTAATTACTGCAAGTATTCATTATTTTTATTTTGTGTTTAAAACTGTTATAGTATATTTAATATGCGTGGGAAGATTTATTTTGAACGAACGGAGCAGAGAAACCTCTTCTGAGACAAAATAGCATTAATACTTAATTTAACCGTCAAAATTTCTACAACGAAGTTATCAGTGCCGACGTAATAGATTATCTTGATTATTCACTAACTGGAAAACATAACAAAACAAACATATATAACAAAACTAATATAATATAGAAATAAATTTCACCCTTAATCAGATCGATTATATACCGGCGTATGTGGTTACGAACATTCGGCTCGAACCTAATAAATGTTTTCTCTTGTTTATAGACTACATGACTAAGCCAATGATAATTGTTAATTTAAGTAAACAATCACATTTCTTGTTACACTTGGATTATTTCCACGTGTAACACAAGGAAATTGTATTTATTACTAAATTATTTGTTACTGTTTCTATGTAATTCCTACTTTATGAGTACTCTTGTCTATACTAATGTGTCTCAACGGACGAAACGAGACCATCTACAATTAATGTAAATAATTAACTGATAAATTAGGGGGCAAAAGATAGGCAACTGTTCTATTTTTTTTTTTTTTTTTTTTTTTTTTTTGTTCGGAATCAAATACATCATACCAAAGGAAGCATCTTCTCACTTCGAGCAACAGTGGAGTCATGCAGTGAACTGGGATATACTGAACTACGGGTAGAGTAAACTACAAATATGAATGACTGATTGCTGAGTGACAGCATTGTCGTTTCAACGTCGCTGATCGGAAGGTTTTAGGATTAAGATTCCCGATAAATTTTCAACACTAACTGTTTAGCTTGATCGACTTCAGCCAAAAGCCTAGAGGAGAATTGTAGCGGCCGGCTGCACTGATCAGCTGTTTTCCCTGATTGCTCTGAGCGTTACTGGGCGAATTCTGCCCTAGAACCCTAAAAGAAAGAGCCATGGACCTCGCACTATCTTCCAAAAACAAGAAATTGAATCACACGAGAAATTGAGAAACTTGATTGTATTTTGGGATTGTCATATAATGAACATCTGATGTGATGAATCAACAATGTTAATTTCCAAATTACTACTATCGTAATTAGTTTTTCCAACTGTCCTGCATTTGGGTGGACATTATTGTGCATTGAGTGCATGGGGTGGACCCTTCATTGACTTCAATTTCCTCCTCGTCCTTCTTTGCATTTTAAATGTCCTCCTTTTAGTAAATTTTTAACATTTGTTGTCATTTATTTTATAACACGACTAACTTCTGCTACGTTTTAACGTTTGTTTAATTTAGGGCAGAAAACAAATATCCTTTTTCTGAAAGCTACCACTCGCATGTATGATAATGTATCTGTCTAGCGACTAAAATAAGAAAGACGCTTAGACCAACATCTGCATTTCGTGAACGAATCTTTTCTCTTGAATCGCAAATGGAGTCAAGAAAGAAATAGAGCTGATGTTAGTCTAAATTAAATATTCATGGAAAGAAATGTATTGATGTGGGTTGTTGATTGTTGTTTTTTTCTTACCGAGTGTCCTCCTTTTTACCTGAACATTTTTGTCAACCCTAACCGGAATAGACGAAATCATTCCTCGGAATCGCTAACGCATAAAAATTGTTCTGCGTTTTTACGAAGTTTTTGACCATGTCCTTCGCCGGAGCTCGGCGCGCGTCGTCCTCCTCCGCGTCGCACTTCCTCTGCGGCACTTCCGCCGCGGCACTCTTCGCAGGCGGATCACGCGGCGCACCGGAAGTGCCCCTGCGCGTATAAGCGTTTGCGTGCGTGCAGGCGCTTCCTGTGGATGCGTGTACCGCTCGGGCCGTAAGAGGCGCCTGGAAGGTCCCGGTTGACGGACTCTCTGGCATTTGAGTATGAGTGCCAGACGTGTGACAATCGGGGCATGTCGAATGGTAAGCTTTGCCAAATTAGTTAGGAGACATATCCCTGTCCTTGGTATGGGTATCACTGGCTGGGATGGCTCCGGGTAACAATTGGCTGGCCTGGAGCTGATGTGGTCTATGACACATTTAGGCTAAAATCCAGGTTACGGTCAATTTGATGTGAACAGGTGAGCATCTATACTTTCTTAAGTGATCTATGTGCCATTTGCCGTTGTAGTTGCAGCGTAATAAAAGTACCACTTTAGTATTGTCACATGGTTTTAATGTTAATTCTTAAGTGGTCTAAGTCCCATTGTACTACTCGTACCGTAGACAACTTTAGTTCCAGGCTAGCCAATTGTTGGCACTGCAACGTGTCTGACCGGGAGGTTTTAGGGTTCCGACAGTAGCGTATTTTCGACACTAGCTACAAAGCTAGATCGAATTCCACCACTGTTTGAAAGAGAATTCTAGCTCTGATTGGGAGTTATCAGTGGTTTCTCCAATCAATACTACGCGAATATCGGAGAAGTGCTTTAATAAACCTGCCACAGACAGTCTTTCCGATCTCACTCTTGTCCCTTTCTCTTCCTTTACACACACACACACACACACACACACACACACACACACACACACATACACACACACACACACACACACACATACATCCACTACACTCGCACACGTGTTCGGGGAGCATAGAGCCTGTCTCAGCTGGGGCGGTACCCACTGGCGAAAAAAGAGCTCTACCTGGAGGAGAAAATCCGCAAGCCGACCTTTAGATCGGCGCTAGATCTCACGTTCTAGCGGAAGAGACAACCTCCACCACCCGAGAAATAAAATGCATTGAACTTACGGGACCAATGACCACAGAAGTTGACGCGCCATATAACACAAAATTATCCATCATTCAAGCGATATGGGTATCGAATTCTGGGGAATCTAGAAGGTTTGGATGTATTTAAACCCTTCCTTTTACGCGACTGGGGAATCTGAGGTATTTGTTTATTCACGATTTTCTGTTGAATTGTTGAACGCCTTCCAATGAAGAAACTGTTAAATATACTTCAGATTAGAGGCATCTTAACATATGGAATAACATCATTAGCACCTTCATGGATTTCTTTCCCAGTAAAATACATGAATATATACCGAGAATTCTTTATAACCCAATCCATTTAGTGAACTCAGAATCTACTACAAATAAATTATAAATGATTTTGTGGGATTCTTTTCACTTACTTGTATTCTGCATGTGATGTTAAAGTATTTTTCAGTGCACCTATTCTGAAGTAACTTCGAAACTACCAAGTGTGAAGATAATTAAAAAGTTGATCAAAAACGTTTACTCGTTATTTCTCTTCTCGAAAACTGTATCCATGAATACAATAAAAGGATGAATACATTTTACAATTTTTTAACAGTTTATGAAGTTGTACCATCTGCTCTATTTGGCGAGACACAAAAAACTTATTTTTGACAACATATGCAATTGTAGAAATACTTAATATTGTTGCTCTATGGATCTGCATTAGTATCTCTTTACGGCTGCAAAATGATACGGAAACATCAGTTCATTGATGCAAATGTACGTAATCAACCTGTCTCCCATCTCTTTGAAAGTAACGTTGGTGGGTCGAGGATGTCTGGCCGAGGTGATCAGGTATCAGTTTCTCATCATTGGAAATGGCATTCCCTGTTTTTCTCCCTGAAAGCTGTACTCTCCGAGATTAGCTCAGGTGCATTTTCTGTTCCGAATTCAGTCGCTCACTTTCATCCTGTTGGTGGATGCGAAATTCTTCTCTATCCGTTCTCTTCGTATTCGTTTCGCTAACACACATCATATTTGACAATTTGGCAAACCAGTTGCGGATCGGGCTTATTGTCTGATATTGTAGATATTTCCCCATATTCTACGAGTAACTTTAACTTCTTTTGTAAGTGCTTACCAACTTCGAAGTTAAAAATAATGTTTGAAACGGACGAGTGAGCCATAAGTCCCTTGACATAAATGCATGTTCACAAATATAAGTATTAACATGTGTACAACAATGCGAAAAACATATTAACATTATTTATTTCTGAACTATTATTATTTAGAGTGGTTTATGACAGTGGTTTTCAAACTGTTCTCCTCCATTTTCAATACACAATTCACATCTTTTAATGACAGAAGTACATGTAGCATCCCTTAATTTTCTTATGATAATACATCAAATTTGGATGTTCTTTGCTCTCTTAAATATTGCAGATAATTCTTTAATAACGTAATGTATCATTTCGAGGTAATTTTTAGCTGTCACTGTATGTTCAAAAAAATAAAGTCCAATAAGGCCACCAACATAAATACCTACCGTCAAAAGATTTTTTTTCTATAGTTATCGATATCGATCTACCTGATCGCGAAAGATCTGCTACAGACCCACTCTTTTCAAACCATTTATTTAAGTTATGAAATGGTTGTCGCGACGACGGTATGGTGTTTGGAAAATGTTGCACAAATAGTTCAATCACTTCGTGGAAATTATGATAATGTAACGACCACTTTTGTATTAAAAATACATGTTCATTCACTATTAACTTTTATTCACGGTAAACTTTGTTCATTGGCTGGTCCTTCACGGAAACACCAAAACTTCACATTTTATCATCGTCACCATGAAACAAAACACTATCCGTATTTCTTGTTTCCTACTACTCACTTCTCACTAACTGCTAGTGTCAAGCGACTTACGGCCTACCCTATTTATAGAAAATACGTTTTGACACTAATTGTTAGCCATCATTAGAACAACAAATTCTACAGTTATATGTAGTATTATATATTTTCTTCCGTCATATATACAACTTACATCATCATACAACTAACCTAGGCTTCGATTTTTACTTCTCACTTTCACATAATTCGACAACCTTCATCATATTTTTACACTTTCCATCGTACTCCATTCTGCTGTAATAGAGCATTTCAAAGAAATGCAATCATCTCCTAAAATTGCATTATGTACCAATAATGAAATTTAAGAAAAGGTCTGTAATATTACGTTAATATTTACAAAGCTGGTTTACGACCATATTCTAAGTTCATTTATTTAGGCTGGCATAAACTCTTCTGCCAAATGAGAGCGAAATTATGTAGACCAAACGACCGAAGCTAAGCATAAGTAATCACTTGCTCCAGGGAACTGTCCTAGCACAATAGTCTGTGCCAAACGTGTCAAACTAAAAGCCGTCTGTAATCTGAAGTGCTTTGTTAATTATTCTATATTCAAAATTTATACATGTTCGTTATGCGTAGATGAAAAATATAGTGGTTGAAATTTTATAACTGAAACAGGCAACTTCTCTGGCAGTTTTTACAGCCTACTCATAAAAACGCATATTTGTCATTTATTCTTTTCCTTATTGTACATGTCATTTTATGCACACCATTGAATGCCCACATTTTCTTCCTATCTTTCGAGCGATATCATCCATCTGATTCCCTCTCGACTTCCATTCATCTCATTCCTTCCAACTTTACAGTTGCTAGATGGATACTCCTTCTCCTTCTAAATTATAATTCTGGGTTTCTTCGCTCTAACTCCTTGAACTTCGCTTCTCTCTCCAGTTTCTATCAGTGTGTGATATGTCCTTGTGAAACCATTCATCATAACAAAATGCTACATTCTCGTTTTGCTGCTTGGAACTGTTTTCTTTTCTTTTTTTTTTTCATTCTACCTTCTCCTCTTTCTGAAACCATTGCTCATACAGTGTTGTGGAGTGCTTCTTCAGACATTGCAGACTCATCCATAGAGGGGATTTTTTACTTCTGGGTCAGTCAGTCACACAGTATTCTCAATTATTTAAAATCAACGAGACACTGTTGTTGAATTGCTATCAAAGCGTAGAACGGGCAAAAAATATGGATAAAATTTCTGTTTACAACTTTCATTTTCTCTCAACAGTTAATCAAAAGTTAAATCTTGAAAATTTAAAAACTTTTAACAGAAAATAGTTGTCTACGGCATTATTAAGATACATTGGATCATGATGGCATTGTGGCATCTGCAATACCAAGATAAATGTTTAGGCGATTTGTTCGCATCATATTATGTACTCTTACAAGACAGATTATGGAGGACAACACTTTCTGGCAATCAAAACCTAAAACTTTACTTTTACTAAAGACTGACAACAAACTATAAACTTGAAATAAGAACGTATATTAGACGAGAATGAGCCTAAAGGAATTGTCTGATGATCAATCTGACTCATCTACCGAAGGATCATCAGTAACCCTTCATTTGACGTCACTTGCTCCATTTCAATTATTTCATCTGTTTCCCATTCGTTATCCCCTGATTTCACCCGAGGATCCCACTAAACGTACGTCTCTCCATTCAACTCGAACCTGCTCGCGCGTACATTCATTCTCGAACTATCGATGTGTAATATTAGCTGTGCTTGGGGTCGACCGCGGCGCACCGCAAGCGCCGTGCTGCAGAGGCCGCGGATCAACACCGGCGCTATCGCGCATCTCGCAGTCTGCCTGTGGCCGTCGCGCCGTGCCACGCCCCCGCGCGCTCGCAGATCGCCGCTTGAGATTGCGGGCGGAACAGCTGCGGTCGCGCTTCGCAGACCGCGCGCCCGCAGCGACCGCGGCCAGCCTGGCGGGCGCCGCGCTCCGGGCGTTCGGAGGGTGCGCGGGAGAGAGTAATGAAGGGTGAAGGTGAGTGAGGGAGGGTGAGGGTGTTGAGAGTGAGGGAGGGGGTGAGTGTGTTGAAGTGAGGGAGGGTGAGTGTGTGTTGAGAGTGAGGAGGGTAGGGAGTTTGAGAGTGAGGGAGGGTGAGTGTGTTGAGTGAGGGGAGGGTGAGGGTGTTGAGAGTGAGGGAGGTGAGAATTGTGTTGAGTGAGGGAGGGTGAGGGTGTTGAGAGTGAGGAGGGTGAGGGTGTTGAGAGTGAGGGAGAGTGAGGGTGTTGAGTGAGAGAGGGGTGAGGGGGTGTTGAGGGGTGAGGTGTTGAGAGTGAGGGAGGGTGAGGGTGTTGAGAGTGAGGGAGGGTGAGGGGGTGTTGAGTGAGGGAGGGTGAGGGGTGTTGAGAATGAGGGAGAGTGAGGGTGTTTCGAGTGAGGGAGGGTGAGGGTGTTTCGAGTGAGGGAGGTGAGGGGTGTTTCAGTGAGGGAGGGTGAGGGTGTTTCGAGTGAGGGAGGGTGAGGGTGTTTCGAGTGAGGGACGGTAAGTGTGTTGAGAGTAAGGGAGGGTGAGTGTGTTGAGAGTGAGGGAGGGTGAGGGTGTTGAAAGTGAGGGCGGAGTTGAGAATGAGGTTGAAAGTGAGGGTGGTGTTGAGAGTGAGGGTGGGGTTGAGAGATATGAATGATGAGGGACTGAGGAGAAGAGAATGGAGGGGAAGGGTGTGATAACGAGGGAAGGTGAGGTGCAGAGAGTGAGAGAGGGAGGGAGACCGCGATGCAGGGAGGGAGGAGGTAAAAGGAGAAGAAGGGAGGAAGGCAGGGAAATATGAAGGGAATCAGTGGGGTCGAGGGCTCAGGCGGCCGCAATACACACACGTATTGACCCATGCAGTGTGGAGGGGAAGGACAAATTTCCGAAGTTCATTCGATGCTGACAATTAGATATGTTTCAGGCTAGTGTATTTAACCTTATTATTCACCACTAACGCAATATTTTTGCGAACATCGATTTTTTCGGGTTTGAAGTACATATATTTTTTAAGTTTAATTTTTTAAATTCTATATTATGCAATTCAAAAATGCAGAATGCACAATTAAGAGAGGAACATGGATTTGAGCGGACAAGCGCCTGTTCACTTTGTGATCCGTACAGAGAAGAGAGAAGAGGTTTCTTTGGAGAAAATGCGTTAATTTATCATAATTAGTTGTAGGGTTCTATCCTACTCTATGCAATTGGATTTTTGCTACTGCTACTAAAATTCGCAAAAATGTGATGTATTGTGACTATTCCATTTCAGTTGTATTGATATCGGAGATGCGTATTTTTTCTTTCAATGAATGATACTTAACTCAGAATTAACTCGGTTATAACAAATATTCAAAATTCTGGCAGAAAACCGACCCTATTTAAGTTCCTTACTTCGTTTCTGGCCAAGAAATGTAGCCGCTTCTTTCCTCCATCTCACGAAGGTTAACCGTTTTTACGTAAGGTACTATATACTAAATACAGTTCTCACTTCGATTAACTTCCGTCTCCTTTTTAACATTCACCATCTCCCTTTGCTTGAATCGGTCTGTAAGTTCCATTTCCATTTTTGATTCCTTTTATTGAACCAGTTCTCTTCACTCCCTTGGACATTTCTAGTAATTTGTTCCCGCAGTCAATTTATTCTTATTCATCTTTTTGTAATATTTTAAAAGGAAACCTATCGTATATTCATTTTGATTTATTCACACTCTAGCCGTTTTTTGATGTGATTCGATATTGTATAATATATCTTTAATTTTTTTTTTAGTTTCAGAGAGGCAAAACTGTATTGTAGAGAAACGCACGAAATCATACACTAATTGTTTCAAAAGCAATATACATTTTTTAGTTTAGTTTAGTTTAGTTAATGCCTTATTTTACGTGGCGAGACTCGGGCCATCAGGCCCGCTCTTCCCTCTAACCACGCAAATTTCGCTACGCTCCTTTCCCCGTTTAATGTTCTTTTATACTACTTTCTGATAAGGATACACATTTGTTTTACAAATACCTACAAATGGACCTAGGTAGAGATAAATTAAATTAATGAAATACGAATATACATTTTTATTTTGAATATGTATTTCAGAAAAGTGACTTCACGCCAGTGAACATCTTTAATCTACGCCCACATCCGTCCAGTTGCGTAAGAAGCAGAAAATCTACCATAGTCACAGTTCCGTGAGCGAACGCATAAAAATGGAAAATATTCAGCTTTACAACAGGAGCTTTCGTAAGCCCAGTAGGGAAGAGAAACAAAAAAATAAGTCGCTTGTTCTGCTGACGGAAGCGAGCTAATGAGTCTCGCTCAACTTCTCAAGACTGAAGCAACCCTCAAGCTCTGATAGAATGAGCCCATTTCGTTCATTCTTTCCGGTTTTAAGCGTTTGTAAACAATAGATACATTTTTTCTTATGGGATATATTTAGATTGACTTTGTTAGTTTTAAATTTAGCTTCCATGTTTTTGTTGAAAGTTCGTTTCTTCTTTTAAAACAGGTCACTTTTTCGAACTTCATGATTTAAGACCAATGACAATTCAGTGGTAAGTGAGAATTTCCGACGGGAATTTTTCCGCTTGTAACTGAAGAGCTTTTCTTCACAAAAGTTAATAGTGCGTTTCTCTTAATTTTTGAAGTTCGTAAATTTTTGATACAATCAGCAGGTTGTATAACGGTATTTATAGTTATTTAAATAATGACACTGATTGACTCCGTAATGTCACCGATTACTCACGCTTATTTCTTGGGACATTGTTGTTGACTATAAACTCTCTTTAGATCTGCAGAAAACTGGTAGATTGAGCGTCGCATTAGTAGCGAGTGCGGCATTTCTATTTGAAAGCCAAATATTCAAGTCAGCGTTCAAAAACATCAATCATTTATCGCTTCAAACATTAATCTTACTTCACATATGACTGGAGATTGAGAATATGATCTGAGAAGCTTGAAGAAATGAGATTGGGATGAATAAAAAACGGGCGGCATTGGTAACATGAATAAGAATAACCAAGGAACAGACAATAAAGCTTGCGGCCGAATTTTTGAAAATGTCTGAAATGTTAACAAAGAGAAAATATATCCAACAGCAAAACATCTCGTTTAGAAGAGCAAGTTTTCAATTTACTACCATTTCATTTTATTGCTCTTCCCAAGATTGAAATGATATTTTTTTCGTTTTTGCTTTTTTCTTCATTTTTTTCACTCGATCTCTCTTCTTCTCTCTTCTCGTCTCCTCTCTCTTCTCGTCTCCTCTCTCTTCTCGTCTCCTCTCTCTTCTCGTCTCCTCTCTCTTCTCGTCTCCTCTCTCTTCTCGTCTCCTCTCTCTTCCCGTTTCATCTTCTCTCTTCCTGTCTCTTCTCTCTTTCCGTCTCCTCTTCTTTCTCTCTTTCCGCCTCGTCCTCCTCTTGCTCTCGCCTTCTTTCTTAATCTCTCCCGCGTGTGTCTAATATCTCGTCGGAAAGCAGATAAATCCGCAAACAGGATGGAATCGCCCCAAACCGGGCCGGGCCGGTTCTCCGTGGCACGTGTGGGGGCGCGTGCCCCATGCGCAGCCATGCCCATCGCCGCCTCCTCTCCCGGGGCTGAGCGAGAGGCTGCGAGGGCCACGCGCGAGGTGCAAAGCGCCGGGGGGCGGGGCCGGGTGCGTGCCGTCTCTGCCCCCGCGCGCCGCCCGCCGCAGCCCAGCGCAGCTCAGCTCAGCTCAGGTAGCTCCGCCCCGCGCCGCGCCGCCCGTTACCTCGCGCGCAGTGGGTCTCGAGGAGATACAACGGTCTTGGTGTCGCCATTTCCTTTAGGAAAAGAAGTAATGTAAGTTTGTTGGGCTCTCAATTGTCTTTCAATAGTGATGGTTAGGGTCGGGAAGTTCGGGCATTTATTTTACCTAAAATAGGCAGGCAAAAAGGCATTTATTTTTACTAAAATAGGCACTCAAGAAAGGCAATTATTCTAGCTAAAGTAGGAGGGAACATTGTGAGGCAACGATGGAAACATTGAAAAATCATGATTTAAAAGTAATTATTGTAAAAAAATTAATAGTCCAAATGATTTACAATTTTATTTGAACAAAAATTGACCTTCCCCCTTACATGGAAAGAAACTATGTTTTCTTGGTAATCTTGATTGCATGTGACCATTCGGTATGACTGAGAATTTATGTTACCCGTGACGCTGTCTCTACGAAGTGCTATTGTGGACTCCCTTTTGAATCTTGAAGTGCTATTATTGGAAACGGAATTATAGATTTCGTTCTTCACACTTACGAAATCGCCAGAAGGGAAGAAACAAGAAGAAGGCATTGAGAAAGCTATATCATGTACAGAGCTCTGTCCTCAAAAGGGATCTGAGGCCATACTCAAACATAGGACGAGTTCCTCGTTGGCGAACGAGTCTGTTAGCATAAAAAGATATCAAAAATCTTAACTGGTATCATCATCCTTTCCCTTTTATATTTTTAACACAACCTGACAATGGAGCCTCCACGTCCACAGAAAGACAATACACGACCGTGCCTTCATGTTGTCGTCTTGCAGGTTTAATTCCAACTTGATAGAGATTGGTTCCAAGAGGGGGGAAATGAAATATAATGACAAAAAAGGCACAAATAAGGCAAAATGCAAAACATTCCCATCATAAGTTAAAATTGGCACAAAAATGCAAAATGAAAATCTACCAAACAACTCCAGAAGTACAATTAAGTGATTCCTATTCTCAAAAACATAAAATCGTAACAATAATGAAAAGGCATTTGCCAAACTTCCGGGCTGTAGGGATGGTAATGATCAAATAAATTTATTCAAATAAATCAATGAGTTGTCGCTGACCTCGAAAATCTCTTCCGTGACAAAATTGGAGCTTTACACGAAACATCAGTGTGTCCAATATGCAATCAATAGTGAAGAAAATCTAATAGTTTCCTCCTAATATATAATAACTTTATTGCAGTATTGTAAGAGTAAATCAAGACTATTCGCAAAACGAAACTCCTAGATACTAATGCATACTGTAGAACGGTAAATTCTCTAGTTCAAATTCACGAATCCTCACTCTTATGTCGTATAAATTACATTTGACAATGTCAAGTTATGAGTCTTCAGATCTTTTCTTCAGATTCTTCAGATGTTTGTGCTTGAAAAATAACTAAATAATATCTAGTAAACCTAGTTGTTTGTAAAGAAATCCAAAATAAATTACTTTGTTTAATGTTACGGAACACTTTTTTCATTGAGTGTTTGATTTATTTTGTATTGTTTATCCTTGCAGACATTGTAATAAAGTTGTTTAATACATTACTTACACATTATCTAGCCTAAATTCATCCTAGTATACGCTGAGATTATGGTATAGTTATCGTATTAAGAGCTCCGTTCTTCTTCATTTATTTATTACACTAACATTGCATGGATTAAAACTGTCGGTAATTAATAATTCTACATTTGACTCCTGTTCTAAGAACTTCATTTGGGAAAGCATAATAGAACTTTCTCCATCACAAGAAACCTGCACTTCGTTTTGATATCAAATATTTATTTAGTACACATCTCATTAATTTCGCCATAAAATTGCATCAATTTGACATTAAATAATTATTTCTATCTTTGTTTATATGTTCTACGAAATTTGTTTTAATATTTTACTATTATTCTACTGATTAGTTGGTGTTTGCAGAGAGAGTGGGGGGAGAGAATGGTAAAATGATATATTTAATAATTTAAAAGACACTGATTTTCATTTTGTGTCTTGCTTCTGTTTTTAACCCAACCAAAGTACATGCACTGTAGCATCGTGATGAATAAAGACGACAGGATCTCATATGTGTATATTCAATTTGTACAGTATATGCAAGGATAGCTTAGAGTTTGTACAGAGCATATATCAAGTTTTATCCGCGTGTCGTTTGCGGAAAACATGATGATTCTCAAATAACAACCTTCACATGTTGATATGGCACCATGGTAATCTGTTGTCACGGTCATCAGGCAGGA
>BLKR01016749.1:0-21056 GCA_011170035.1 Teleogryllus occipitalis | reverse complement strand
AATTTCTTGCAAAGATCTTAGCGTCCGGCTTGCTGGGTCAATGGGTCACGATATATTATAATCCTTATTAACTTTATAATGGATTATAGGATCCGCTGACTATACAGCGCAGCTGGGAATCTGAAATAGAATGATTCTAATTCCTAGTTCATTACTGTTTGGATTGACTAAATGAAAGATCACTTTCTTTTCTAAAGAACAAAATTTAACAAAGTTTATTGTTACCTTTTAGCAAACAATTTAGTTAATTTAATAAATGATTTTGATGTTAGGCCTTTGATCAAGATATCTTTGAATTTTACAGTTTTATACCGCGGTTAACTTATCTATTCTTCGTTGATGTCCCTCGTAGACTTCTCAGTCGAAATATCTTGCGAGCTTGCCGTAGTCCAAAGTTCCAAGAAATCCTCTTCTGCCCCTATCCAAGCTGGTCTCAAACTATCAAAATTATCAGTCCCGATTACGTCCTATGACATAGTCCCGAAATCTATTACTCGATTACCACTCCCGACAAAGTTCCAATTTATGCATCAATATTACTTCCACATGCAATATCTGCAATATCATTTACTGTCCTTAAACTTTCACGATCTGATAACCCGACTCTGACTATCTGCACTACACTCGCTCCCTCTCACGAACCTACGAACAGTTCAGACACGCGATGCCGGTCAGAATGAATCTTCCTGCTTGATTCACCCGCGAAGCTTCGTATTAAACTCCCTTCTTTTTTTTCATAACATTTGACCGTCCTTCTCTCACCCAGCCAATCCATGCGTTCGTTATATTTTGGTGTAGCTGACCTTTCGATCGTCTAAACTTCTTCGCCCAATCCCAAATTTTCTACTTTCGGCATCAAGCCACCTCTTAATGCATTTTCCACCATATAGTCTACAAATAAATGTTTGTTTATTTTCATGTGACATATCGGTATGTCACAGCTTCCCCTCTCCAAGCGTCATTTGGTTTGCTACAACCTAACTAAATGACAAGACTAAAATTGAACACTTTCTTCTTGCTTCTTCACACTAAACGACATTAACACTTTACACTTTGCACTGCACTAGGTCTTGTTTCTTGCTGCCTTAAAACTACTTACATTTTCCTTTCGGAATGTGCCAACAATAACCATTTCACCAGGTATTCTAATAACCGTATCTGCCTAATATTTGCTCCCCATTAACTTCATTGAATACACATACACATTAAATTAAACTCCCTACACAAACTGACAAAATACACATAATAACAAAACAATAACAAAAGAAAAACTATTACTCCTAATATTTACAACTATTTACAAATCTGTCATGACCAGAATATTTAATCATGCGTGTCGTCCCTCATATACGGCTTCATGTTCCTGTAGTTATATGTTCCCATTTGTCGTCCGTTTTCATCATTCAAAATCGCAGCATTCTTGTTTAATACTTTACAAATTCGGTACGGACCTTTATACAACGGGAAAAATTTATAAAATAGCTTCTTATCCGCTGACGACACTTGAGGTACTCTAATTAACACTTCATCACCCTCCTTATACTCGCCTCGAAAGCATTGCTTCTGTTTTAGCTTTCTTTTGGCTGCTGCCTCCCTCAAATTGTCATAAATTATTCGCGTATCTCTCACATCATCTGGGATCCCACTTATTTCTGGAGGTATCCTAATCCTTCGAAACGGATCATTTTTTCTTTCCTACCCATGTGGACCTCTATAGGCGTGCTTCGCGTGCTCCCATGCGGAACATTATTCAAAACGTAGTTCAATACTGGAACGGCCTCCATCCATCGGTTATGGCTTTCCGAAATGTAGACTCTAAATAAGCGCGAAATCTCCTTCATAATTCTTTCGCTGGGGTTAGCTTGAGGATTCCGTACCGTCGTGTAACATATTTGGATACCAATTCTTCCCATGTCTTGTTCCCATTTTCCACTAGTAAATTGCGTCCCCAGATCACTAATAGTTTTTTTAGGTATACCGAATTCTTCAAAAAATTTGTGGCATTGCGTAATGCAACTCTGTGCATTCGCCTTTCTAATGGGGTATAATTTTGTGATTTTAGAAAAAACATCCATTATTACTAACAAATATTGATTCCCAAATTTGGATTTCGGCATTGGTCCATAAAGATCCACAGCGTATATTTCCTTAGTTGACGTAAGTATTATCGCTTTGCTGCTCCCCTCATACCTTTTATTGGGCTGTTTGGTTTTCTGACAGACGTCACACTTACTGATTTGCTTACGGATTTGTCGCCCCATGCCTTTCCAATAGCATTTTGATCTTAGTATTACTTCGATTTTGTTACATCAAAAGTGGCCGAAATGTTGATGCGTAGATAGAATCAGTTCTCGCCTATGCGCTTCTGGTATCCAAATTTGATACTGCGTCCCTCGTTTCCTAATCCGATGTAATAATACCCCCTCGTACATCTTCCACATTGAAAATTTCGGATCATCCTGCCGTCGGTCGTTATCCTCCGCCGAAAAATGCTCAATTATTTGCCTCCCCACCGGATCCTCTCTTTGAATTTTCGCTAATTCCTCCTTCGTCCATTTCGGTCGTATTTCCATTAACTGGATAGCATTAATATCGGGTTCCACACTACCTTCCTTTTCCTTTATCCTGATTCTCGATAAATAATCGGGCAAAACGTTATCACGGCCTTCACAATAGTGGATGTTAAAATCAAATTGTTGAAGCCATAGTGACCATCTCAACAATCTATCGTTATTCAAATGACTTCTCATTAAGAAAATTAGGGCCTTGTGGTCCGTAATGACGGTAAATGGTCGTCCAATTAATATAGCCCGTAATTTCTGCGTAGCCCACACGATCCCTAAAGCTTCCCGTTCACTGGTAGTAAAACGTCGTTCGCCAAGAGTCAAAACACGACTTTCTAGGGCGATTATTCTCTGCTTATTCTTTTCGTCGAATTGGAACAACACAGCTCCCATGGCAAATCCACTACTATCCACTTGTAGATACATTCTTTTGTCGAAATCTGGATAACTGATCAAAAATGTCTTCTCAAATAGTTCTTTTAATTTTTTTAAACGCCTCTTGACATTTTGTATCCCACGCCCATTTCCTCCCCTTCTTTAGCAATTCTATTATTGGGTGTATAATTTCTGAATAACCTTTGCAGAACCGGGAATAATAATTGCACACCCCAATCAATCTTCTAACTTCCCTTACATTCCGAGGTCGTGGAAAATTCTTACTCAATTCTTTCTTTTTATCTTGCATCGACATTCCTTGATCCGATATGACGTGCCCCATAAATTTTATATTCCTCCTCCCGAATTGGCATTTTCCAATATTTAATTTTAAATTATACTTCCGAAAGATTTCGAATAGTTTTTTCAACTTCTTTAAATGTTCAAACATATTGGTAGAGAATAACACAATATCGTCGACGTACATGAGAGTAGTTTCCTTTAGCTCATCCGGTATTACCTCGTCCAAATAACTGATTAAAGCTGCGCCACTATTCTTTAATCCAAAGGCCATCCTCTGAAAACTATACGTATTGCCTTCAAATGAAAAACTGACAAATTTTTGCGATTCTGGGTGTAGTCAAATTTGCCAGTACGACGCAGTAAAATCCAGTCCCGTGAATATCCGAGCTCCTTTTACCTTCCACATCATTTCATCTAATTTCGGCGGTTTTTCATGACGAGCGATGGTCTTGCTATTGAGTTTCCTAGCATCAACACAAAATCTGATCTTATTGTCTTTCTTACGAACTATCACTATTGGGCTTACATACGGTGTCATCGATTTTTTTATTATACCATCCTCAAGCATCGTGTTTATTTGTTTACGTACTTCGCTTTTATATACATGGGGGATTGGATATTGTTTCAGATTAAAAGGTTCCTCATCCATCAATTCAATTTTAAATTGATATCCCTTTACCAGCTCCCTTGAACTTCCAAAAACATCTTTATATTCATTGACTAACATTTCAATAGCTTCACTAGCATCTATTCCGTTTTCGTCGACCGCGCCCTCTGCTGCCGCGTGGATCTGGTCCCTGGTCTCTTCAATTTCTTCCGCAATATCGCAAATACACATATCTTCACCCTCCTGGTCTTTGATCCCTAAACAGTGTTGTTGCCCTTAGTCACCTCGTAACAATATACTCCTGTTACCTAAGTCGACCTTGGCGTCACACATTTTTAGGCCATCAATCCCCAAAATAATTGGACGAATCAAATTCTTCACTACAATTGCCGGAAACTGAATTGTCATCCCTTGGACTTCCACTTCCACACAAATTTGCCGACTTCTCGTTTCGATGCGCCTTCCATTAGCTGTCCGAATATCCAAACTCCTAGTGGGTAGCTCCTCAATTTTATTTCCCTTTTTCTTTAACTGCTCATATAATTTTTCCGACACTGCACAAACATTAGCACCTGTGTCAATTAAAATGTCTACAGGTATATTCCGAAATATCCCCATCAAAATTAAACACGTGCTATTCTCCGCCCGTTCGTCCGTATCTTCCCTTAATAAATCTTCCGCCGATACTTCAATGCTATTCAACTCCTTAAGAACCATCACGCCCTCATTATCATCGTTCGAAGTATCCCGCCCATTTACTTCGAACACTGGGAGTTTTCCTGTTCAATCGCATTAATTTCCACATGTTCCCGTTTATTGTCCTCTTTGAACCTCCGCGGATACCCGTTTCCTGTCTTTTTATTTTCCATTTTAGTACTATTTCCCCTGTCATCCTTTCTTTCTGAGCTATAATTTCCTTGGCGGTTGTAATTATTCATTGTTTTTCCCGTTCCATTGTTATTCTCGTTCCTGCTTTCATTATATTGATACCCGTTACTACGATCATAATCACTATTCAATGTCTGGTCGAATCGACTTAAACGTTCGACCAGATCCTCAGAATCAATAGGCATGGAGTTCCACAATAAATTTTGGATATTTACAGGCAACTGACGAATAATAATTCTAATTAATTCATTGCTATCCATTCTGTCTTCGCATGCCTTGAATGCTGCTATTTTACGTGTTGCGAAGTCACACATATTCTCGGCTCCACCCTTCTTATACCTTTCACTCATTAATTTGTATTTTAGATCAAACTTGTGGCTTTCGTTCCAATATCTTTTTAAGAATTTATCCTTCCATTCCTTATAATTAGTCGGTTCCGGTACTAAAGAGGTCAACCAACGATGTGCCTTGGACGACATGGCTTGTTCTACTATATGCAATTTTAATCTTTCGGGGATATTATTTATCATAAAATAATTCTCTAATTTTGAAATAAACGACCACGGTTGTTCTTTCACATCACCATGAAATTTTAGGTGGCTTGGTATTACAAGCGCCGATGCATTCATTGCTATATTTTCCTGCGAACGCCTCATGAATAATTCGTTTTCTAACTGTTCGATCTTGTCCTTAATGTCCGACATATATTTCCCAGATTCAGATTCTTGCATCATTTTAATGTTTCTAAGTCCCTCCTGTATTCGTTTTTCTAATTTACTATCCAAATTAACTAATTTAGATTCTATGTTTTCAATTTTTTCGCCATTTTTTCGCCATGAAGCGACATTGCGTTTAAATTATCTACACGCGATTCGACGATTGTCAACTTTTCGCATTGTTGGTCATGTAAATGTCCCAATGTCACAATGCTCTCCTGTAAATTATTAACTTTGGAATTAATTTTGTCGCCACATTCTTTTAATTCCCTCTGCATTTGGTCGACTTGATTATTAAAAGACTCAATTTTACAATGAATAATGTTGAATTCAGCCGATGTATCCATCCGTAATTGCACTATTTCCTCGTGTATTTCCTGACGAAAATTCTTCAATTCTAATGACATTTTCGATGTCATTCCTTCCAATTTAGCGTTATTTTTTTCAAATTTAGTATTCATGTCTGAAGTAATTCTCTCTAATTTAGTATTATTATGCTCAAGTTTTGCGTTCATTTCTGCTAACATTTTAAGAATTAAATTATTAGGGTCCATATTTCCTAACGGTGCAGCCATTATTTCCTTTTCTTCTGGTTCAATCTCAATAATTTCACGCGAGATTTCTCCCTCGGGGTTAGTATTAGCAGACGCCATATTATCTACATTAACATTCTCCATACGCAATTTTTTGCTCCTAGTATCCATTTTGAATTCTAATACAAATTAAAATCTCTCTGTTAAATTATTCTAAAATCACACCAATGAAATGGTCTTGGCTCTTTCTTATAATTAACAATTAATTTCAAATGTCAATCCATAAATTTCAGATTCCCTTTGAATCACTTTATTATAATTTATAAGACTAATTTTATCCGTGTCAAAAATTGTTATAAATTATAACAAATTATGCATCACGTTGGCGCGCCATTTTGAAATATACAAATTTTCTCTCTACATTAATTTCTTGCAAAGATCTTAGCTTCCGGCTTGCTGGGTCAATGGGTCACGATATATTATAATCCTTATTACCTTTATAAAGGATTATAGGATCCGCAGACTATACAGCGCTGCTGGGAATCTGAAATAGAATGATTCTAATTCCTAGTTCATTACTGTTTGGATTGACTAAATGAAAGATCACTTTCTTTTCTAAAGAACAAAATTTAACAAAGTTTATTGTTACCTTTTAGCAAACAATTTAGTTAATTTAATAAATGATTTTGATGTTAGGCCTTTGATCAAGATATCTTTGAATTTTACAGTTTTATACCGCGGTTAACTTATCTATTCTTCGTTGATGTCCCTCGTAGACTTCTCAGTCGAAATATCTTGCGAGCTTGCCGTAGTCCAAAGTCCCAAGAAATCCTCTTCTGCTCCTATCCAAACTGGTCTCAAACTATCAAAATTATCAGTCCCGATTACGTCCTATGACATAGTCCCGAAATCTATAACTCGATTACCACTCCCGACAAAGTCCCAATTTATGCATCAATATTATTTCCACATGCAATATCTGCAATATCATTTACTGTCCTTAAACTTTCACGATCTGAAAACCCGACTCTGACTATCTGCACTCCACTCGCTCCCTCTCACGAACCTACGATCAGTTCAGACACGCGATGCCGGTCAGAATGAATCTTCCTGCTTGATTCACCCGCGAAGCTTCGTATTAAACTACCTTCTTTTTTTTCATAACATTTGACCGTCCTTCTCTCACCCAGCCAATCCATGCGTTCGTTATATTTTGGTGTAGCTGACCTGTCGATCGTCTAAACTTCTTCGCCCAATCCCAAATTTTCTACTTTCGGCATCCATCTTAATGCATTTTCCACCATATAGTCTACAAATAAATGTTTGTTTATTTTCATGTGACATATCGGTATGTCACAATATCAACGAGGAAAATAAAATAACCGGCCTTACATCTTGCATTTTATTTATCTTTTTTTAAATCAAATAATTTCAACTTTAAGTTAAAAAGTTTTACTACAAAATAACATTCCATTAACTAGCATTATTAGTTGTAAAATATGATTTAACGAAACCTAACGACAAGTAAAAATCCTAATGAAAAATTAAAATTAAATACTTGCTGC
Organism: Teleogryllus occipitalis; assembly: GCA_011170035.1. Classification (NCBI taxonomy): domain Eukaryota; kingdom Metazoa; phylum Arthropoda; class Insecta; order Orthoptera; family Gryllidae; genus Teleogryllus; species Teleogryllus occipitalis. Next base: position 13,505 of record BLKR01016749.1, on the reverse strand, counting down.
TTGGTAGTGCCATAAGTATAGGTTTGAAGAAATAATGAAACAAAATCTCCAATGTTCATAGAATGCATGTTCTCAGAACATTATTTTCATTTCGTTGAGCTCTTCTCAGAATTTAACAACGTACTATGAGGACCAATTTTAAGAGCTAATTTGAAAATTGAAAACAAACACTAATTTATATTGGTCACATTGCATTAGCTACCTGCATTTTGGGTTGTCGACGTCTTCAAATTGTAGTTGTGGAAATAATGTAGATCATAAACAATGAAGTTTCTAATTTCTTCACATTCATAAATTGGTGTGCCTGGAATGTAGAAAAATGTAATGTAATCTTAAATTCAACTATCAAACACTAAAACTGCTTGTATCAATTAGTTAGACGTGATTATCTTTATGTGTACAAGAAAGTAAAAGTTGAAATATTGTCTTCACATAAGCCACGTTTCAGTAAAGGCAATAATATCTGGGTTTTTTTTTAATTTACTGATGTGTACTTCCAATTTTAGAAGATTATGCAAACAAAAGCGTTAATTTTCAAATTTTACTTTGAACCCACAATTTTTTTTCTTATTTAATGTGTTTTGTGTTTCTTATGGATGGTGTGGATATTTTGTCTATTATTTTATGATTGAGAACTTTTCTATGGTTTCTTTCACACTTTACGTATTTACACAGTAGCGCACCTGCGTGTTAAATGCCCTATGACGGCGTGTTGGTCAGCGACTCTACCGATCCGTGCGGCGACAAAGGAACACTACACCGCTTTACCTTTCGCGTCGTTCTGCTAAATCTAATCAAAATGTGAATTTTTTTATATATTTTTAATTCATTATGAATATAACTAAAACATGTGAAGTAGAAGTTTTGAACAATTTCTAGGGAAATAAATTATCTAATGAATTTTGTAAGTGAATAGTGGAATCTTGAGGAAGAACAAGTATTTCTTAACTTTTCATGAAAAATCTAGAAAAGTAAATAATACAAGTAGTAAATAAGGGTATCTAGGAGGTAATATCATTTCTGTTGTGCTTTTGAACAACTTTCCGTCTTTCTTTTTTTTGTCTTTTTTGGAAAAGTATAAAAAAACCCTCAGGTTTCGTTCCTTTATTACTGCTGCATTTAACTGCAGATTAGTGTGCCGCTTTCAACACACGCACTACTATTAATGTAACTGAAAAGTACAAAAATTTGGTTGGTGCATATCAATTACATTCTGGTACATTGTGGAGCGATTGAACAAGCAAAACAAAATTTAATTTGGTGAAAATGTAAGGTTGAAACCGTTAGTTCTCTTTCATTTAACGTGTTATTTAATGACTTGAAATCCTAGGAATTTAAAACCACGAGGTCAAGAAACAATACCAATTATTTTTAAGTTTTTAACCAACTCTTAATAAACCCAATTTCACCAACAAATTCGTATAATTCAGTAGCAGCTAACCATAGTTTTACTTTGTTTCTACTGGGATTGCTACCTGCATGCGCGAAAAAGTGTGCGCTGCGCTACTGTATTGATACGTATAGTATATGATTTCTACGACAATTTGTACACGGCGACACTCTTTCTTCGAGTTTGTTGCCGTCTTGGGACCGAATGTTAGATAATACTAGTGCTGAATTATTGTGAAAAATTTGTTTTGGGTATATATCAGACACGTCTTTTATTTTCAAGGGGAGCAACGTGCGAAGTGTTTGGCACGTATTTGCACAGTTAGGTATCTACAAACCTCTTGTGTAGAGGAGTTACTCTAAGAAGGAACCAATTTGATACGTCGGGAAACAAATGAACGACACGACGATGGCTTTGAAAGAGATAGTGATGAAGCAATTTACAAGATAAATAACGTAAACGAACTCATTGACGAATTTAGTGCTTGGACATAACCTGCAGTTATGTTGCCAGCAACAGCCAAGCAGTAGCTGTCAGAGCAGTCCCTTATTGTAGTAATCTTTCTATACGTAGTATAGAAAAAACTACTTAATACTAAAAAATAATGACCAGGTTTTGATGGAAATGTTTGTTTTGGCGGTTCCCGACACCGAAAAAGTTTCTTTTTCAAAATTGACTTGTAGTCTGGCAACTACACTAGCGCCTAAAAATTTTCACAGGATTTTCTCTAAAATGAATATCACCCGATCACTGTGACCGCACTTCAGGGCCTCCAAATTCGAAAAGAACGTGAATCTTTTTTGACATTTGGGTTTATTTACATGAAGTATTAAAAGTATATTTTTTAAATTCTAAACAATGATCCGTAATGCTTCTTTAATTATTTTGATTTAATAAAACCGACAAGAATCCGGTTTTCATTATAACTCTTGAACATTGAAAAATGCGGAAGTTCAAATTGTCTGGATTCCTTCCTGTAATCGCATATTTGAATAGTGAGATTTTTCTTAATGCCATATATTTATTCCCAATCGTTAAAGCTTTAAATTATTGCATAAACATTTTTTTAAATATTTTTTCGTATAATTTTGGGCGAACTGTAGATAATTTTTCGCAAAAGGTGTGCAAGATTTTCTCAAAAACTGCTCCTAATCAGACCTTTTTTTATGGATGGTTACACAAAATACTGAATACTATTTTGAGTATTGACTTTTTACATTATAAAAAAATAAATATATGTAGTTCTTTTCGAATCTCTGACGTTTTATTGGAGTTTTTCAAGAGAATTGTGGCGTATTAATAGGATATAAGTTGTAATATTATAATGCCACGTAGGTAACAGAAGTTTGTCATGTGTTTCACGTATAGTTCCGTCTCTATATGCTTGCATGCTTGATTGATTAGTGTTTCTGGGTGCGGCAACAGCTTTAGTCATTAGTCTTGTAAGTGTAGTACATGTTTTATCGCGGAAGGTGGCGGTGATCATTCCCCGCTGGATGGCGAGATCCGGCGCTGATCTACACGTCGTCTTGCTGGGGGGTCTGGTCGGGGTTTTTCCAACCAGATATCTCCCACCAGCGGTCCATCGCCTCACTGGCACAAGCTCTAAGCTCCCGACTGGTCTCTCGGCGTGTGTGGTAGTGTAGTGCATATAGTGTAAGATTGTAAAGGCTCGGGATTGAGGAAGAATAGATCGCGCGAGGTCCGTGGCCCGTTTGTTAGGGAACTGCTCCGACATTCGCCTGGTGTTGATCGGAGAAACAACGGAAAACTACCGATCAGAGCAGCCGAAAGCTAGAATTCTCCTCCAGACAGCGGCTGAATTCGACCTAGCTACTTAGCTAGTGTCGAAAATCCTGCCACCGCCGGAACTCCCTGTTAGAGGCAGTGCAGTGACATGAGGTGATGCCCTGAGCAACCACAGACAGTCTACAGGCTTGTGACGCGTGGGGATGGCACCTTTTGGCGTTTTTATGGGCGTCGTCGTCGTCATCGTCGTCGTTTTCGTCTGCCATGGAGTAGGCGATGTCTCGGCGCATCAGGTCGTCCCACTCCATGAGCTCCGTGGCGCGCTTCATGGAGGCTGCGCGCAGGCGGTTGTAGAGGCGCGGGTGCGGTTTGAAGAGGCGGTGGAAGTTTTGGCGCGACAGCACGAATATCTGCGCATGCGCACACGCCAGCCCGGATATAAGCCGGGATTTGGAGCAGGGCTGTTCAAACGTAAGAACTGGGGTCAATATGCCCGCTGCAGTTGGCGCGCGCGCCTTTCACTAGACTAGAGTCGATGGCGTCCGAGTGCCTCCCTTCTCCACCCGCCGTGCTGACATGACATGCAGCAGGCCACCGCAGAGAAGAGCTGTGTTATGGCACGCCAAGTGGGCCGTCCACTTGATTTAAACACGTTTTACACTGTCATTTTTTCATCATTTGTCTCAACAAAAAAAGTAGGAGTAGAATGAACAAATAGAAGAAGAATGAAGGAGAAGAATAAGGATAACAAAAACAACTATTGGTGCTAAAGCAGAACGTACTTTCTTGCCTGTACTTTCAAGAAAAATAACGCCAAAAGCACTCAAATTTTTGAAAAATTATGCATGACCTTATTTCACAATCCATGTTTAAGGAACATATTTCATTAAGGGAAAACTCTTATCTTTATAATTTTAGTTGTAGGAAGATGTCAAAAATGTTTTTGAATCTTTGCAATTTTCGAAAAATCAGTGTTTTCTACGAACACGATATGTGCGCCATTGTCTTTCGTCCTTCACACTATCCAACAACAAAATTTAATAAAAAAATTAAGTCTTTTTTTTTTGAAAATTTAGAAAATGTCACAGGGGTTTCATATAAAGTCCCCCGCCCAATTAAAACAACGGTTTCAAATTCAAGAAACCGTGACATCTGCCAGATCGATTGGGGAATATCAATTTTGGAGAAAATCAGCTGAACGGTTTAGCCGCTAGCGTTTTTCACAGACGGACGGACACAAGGCGTTTTGACGTCATTCGATATTTTGGTATCAAGTACCCACATACCACGGATTCTGGCTACACTACGAGTTATAGGATTACCCCCTCCCCCTAAATTTACCAACTGGATTTATTCACTTTTTCGTTACCAGGGCCCTGTAATAAAAGATTGTATACCGAAAATTCGCCGTTTTTTCGCGTAGCATTACAGAACTTTCTCTCTACTGTGTAAGCGGTAGCGAGAAAATAAAAGGGGAAAGAGCAGAATACGGGAGGAAGAATAAGTTGGGGCGAAACCCGAAAAGAAAATGAAGGCGTATTCCGCTCTTTCCCCTTTTTATTTTCTCGCTACCGCTTACGCAATAGAAAAAACAAAATATAGTCGTTGGTGTGGGCTCACCTCGCACACCTCGATGGCGACGACGCTGAGCACGCGGCGCTTCTCGGCCGAGACCAGCTCCATCTCGCCGAAGTAGGCGCCGTCGTCCAGGTGGCCCACCTCCTCGCCCGTGGGCGCCAGCACCGCCACCGTGCCCGTGCTCAGGAAGAACATGGCCCTGGCCTCGCTGCGGTACGTGTACACCACGTCGCTCGGCAGGTACAGCTCTTCCTGCGACCACACACCGGCACAGGTGGCTCAGGGCATCAACTCATGTCCCTGCAGTGCCTCTGACCGGGAGGATGTAGGGTTCGAGTCTCGACAGTGGCAGGATTTGCGACGCTAGCTTGTCGGCAAGGCCATGTGATAAGAAAAACCTTCTTATACTTGGTTGGTTGGTTGGTTGGTTGGTTGGTGATTCCGGGCGCGTCAACAGCTTAGGTCATTATTCCCGTAAGTGTAGAGCATGTTTTTCCTCAGGCGATTGCGGTGATCTTCCCCTGCTGGATGGCGAGATCCGGCACCGACCTATCGTCGGCTAACGTTTTCTCCTAACCGGGTCTCTCCCACCAGCGGGGCACCGTCCAAGCCGAGACAAGCTCTAAGCTTCTGACCGGTCTCCCGTAATATGTGGTAGTGTAGTGCATGTTAGTGTAAGTGTATGTGCGTAAGGGGAGAGGATAGGACAAGGAAGAGGAAGGACAGATCGCGCGTGATTCGTTGCCTGTTTGTTCCGGTATATGCATATGGTATTGATTGAAGAAACCACGGAAAACAACCGATCAGAGCAGTCGGCCGCCAGAATTCTCCTCCAGACAGCGACTGAATTCGACCTATCTTACAAGGTAGTGTCGAAGATCCTGCCACCGTCAGAACTCGAACCTAGGACCTCCCGGTCGGAGGTGCTGCAGGCGTTGCAGTGCGCATCAGGTGATGCACTAAGCTACCAGTCCTTACACCATGGGCAACGCCGAATTCAGCCGCTGCAACGCGGCGGTGAGAAAAGTGCCGAATTTCGAAATCAATATAAAATTAAATGAAATATTTGAGGTTCTGTGCAAATTAATCGAATAGACCTAACAATTGCTCCTTCTATTAGTTAATAAACTCTTTGGATGTATTTAGAGTGGATGAATATTTGGAAGCAAAAAGGTTCGAGCGTGACCAATCAACTGATTCTCCCAACTATTAATAACTAGAACCAAATTATTAAGTACCAGGCGTTGCCTGCGCTTTCTTCATATTCAAACCTTTCGAAAGTGGAAATAGATAAATTTTAATTAAACCACGGGGTTTATGATTATTATTTGTAATTTCATTAGTTCAATGTTTTATACATTTCTATGATTTTCTTTCACTTTATTTTACAGTACATTGTTATTTGATTTAATTTTTTTTATTTTACGCACTGCTACTGTCCTTTAGCGCATCTATTAAGTACCATTTCTGTTGCACCGCTACTGACCCCTTGCGAAATATGTTAGGAGACAAGAAGCCAATCTGCTCTTAGTGTTAGGCAAAAAATCATCTTCGTAGTACATCTACCGTCATATTATTTATATGATTTATTTTGAGCATTTGTGTTGTATTAATCTTTACCAAAGTTCGCAGACACTGAGACAATCCTGATGAAGAGCCTGCAAAATTTCGTTTCTATTCATACAATACTTTATTATCGTATCTATGTTTATGTCGTTGAATTCACCTTTATTAATATATAGATATGCAACGTGTAATTAAGCATGAAGGCTGGAACTGATCGGTATGTGACGCTGATTCACACGAAAAAATTGAAATTTATTGAAGATATTGTCATCCTGTGATTACTTGAAGAGCATTTCTCTTGTACATAAAACAACGACTTATTTTATCATGACCAACTATCCCAAATAATTAAGTCACCTGCATTCGATGGGTCGACTGATCTTCTTCAGATTTATAATTTATGACTTTTACCATATATTCTTAAAAATGCATGCCCCTATTACTAGAAAAAGTCGTTTCGTTAAAGTACGTATGTCATATTCAGGAAAATTTGTCTTATTTAAGTACTTTCCCGAGTTAAAAATATATTCAACTAGATGGACACCAAAGAAAGGAATAAATTTTTAATCCAATTTTGACATTCGATTTTTAACGAGCTCACTACAATATTCATGTTAATTCATTGATTTTGATTATTTCTTAGAGTTTTGTCTAACAAAATACTTATGTGGTGTTTCTACAGAGTTTCTACACACTTAGGCTAAAGAAATGAAAACAAAATAACCATTGTTTTCTTAACCACAGAAATAATTTTAAGATGACGCAATGATACTACTACAATTACATTATCTTTTGTTTCCATTGAGAGGCAACTAAACGACCATACAAATCTCACAGAACAGGATTTCGACACGCGCGGAAAAAAATGGTATTCTTTAGAAGAACACAATACACAAAAGTAATATGTAACTAAAAGAGATTGAGGATCAAAAGAAAAAATAGTTAACTGACCACAAAAATTACGCATTTATCAAAATGCGATGACTTCAAATACCACAAATACACCTTTTTTTTAAATTTACGTAGTATATGACTTAGTGTAGGGATCACAGAATTTTGAAAATGTGCACACAATTAATTTTTCCCCATAGCACGTCATACGCAGTTTGAACTGTTTTTTGACGTAAAATAAATAAATAAAAAAATAAATAAAATGCATATGTTCCAGGTTCACTGAGAATACACTAGTGAAAGTTAGTTGGTAATATTATATATTATAACATCGTTTTCAGCATTTCAAAAGTTCTAATATATTTGTGTGTGTGTGTGTGGCAGAGAGAGAGAGAGAGAGCACCAAAAGGTCATAATAATAATAATAATATAAGAGTTATCTGAAATTGAAAAAATAAGTTTTATACAGCAATATAGTATACCACATATAAACTATATTCAATAAATATTTACCTTAAGCATAATGGAATATTAACTAGCAATAAAAGAGTGACAGCAAACACTATGGGATAGATATAGCCATAAATATAGTAAGATTGATATTTGCCATACAACTCAAATTGCGATCATTTCCAGCTCTGTGAATCACAAGAACTCATTGCGGCGGTCTCCATTAGCAAGGCCAATGGGGCATTGAAGTATGAATCTCACATGGAACAGTTCGCGTCTAACAACCCCATTATTAATCTACAATACTTTGATTGGCGGGGTAACCATGCCCTGCCCGCCCCACAGAGAGTAACATTGTCGTGGCCTCAAATACCAAGCGAATGGGACATTGAAGTATGAACCCCACGTGGAACACATCGCGTCCAAAACCACATTATTAATCTACAATACTTTGATTGGTGGGGTAACCATGCCCTGCCCGGCCCCACAGAGAGTAACATCGTCGTGGCCTCAAATACCAAGACCAATGGGGCATTGGTGTATGATTCCAACGTATAGGTCATCGTACCTAACAAACCCATTATTACTCTACGCAACTTTGATTGGCGGGGTGACTATTCCCTGCTCGGCCTCACAGAGTAACATAGTGGTGGCCTTGAAGTGTCAATCTCACATGGAGCACATCGCGTCTAACAACCCCATTATTAACCTACGATAATTTGATTGGCGGGGTTACCATTCTCTGCCCTGCGTCACAGAGTAGCATAGTGGTGGCCTTAAATACGTACCACGGACAATGGGACACTGAAGTGTGAATCCCACATGGAACACATTGCGTCTAACAACCACAATATTAATCTACAATACTTCGATTGGCGGGGTAACCATGCCCTTCCCGACCCAACAGAGTAACATCGTGGTGGCTTCAAATACCAAGGCCAATAAGGCATTGAAGTATGAATCCCACATGGAACACATCGCGTCGAACAACCATATCATCAACCTACGATACTTTGATTGGCGGGGTAACCATACCCTGCCCGGCCCCACAGAGTAACATCGTGGTGTCCTCAAATGCGAAGACCAATAGGGCATTGAAGTAAGTATTCCGCATGGAAGACATCGCGTCTCACAACCCCATTATTAATCTACGCAATTTGGATTGACGGGGTAACCATGTCCTGCCCGGACACAAAGAGAGTAACATCGTAACACAAAGAGAGTGGTGGCCTTAAATACCAAGGACAATGGGGCATTGAAGTGTGAAACCCACATGGAGCACATCGCGTCTAACAACCCCATCATTAACCAACGATACTTTGATTGGCGGGGTAACTATGCTCTGCCCGGCGGGGTAACCATGCCCTGCCCGGCCCCACAGAGAGTAACATCGTGGTGAACTCAAATACCAAGTCTAATAGGGCATTGAAGTATGAATCCCACATGGAACACATCGCGTCTTAAAACCCCATTATTAATCTAAGCAACTTTGATTGGCAGGGTAACCGTGCCCTGTCGGATCTACAGCGGATGACATTGTGTTGGTCCAATATACCAAGGACAATGGGGCATTGAAGTATGAGTCCCTAAGGAGCACATTTCGTCTAACAACCTCATTGTCAATCGAAGCAACTTTTATTGGACGTGAAACTATGCCCTGGCCGACAGAATACAAAATTGTGGTCGTTCAACGCACAACGCTATGTGAATGGATGAATGAAGCCTTAGAAGTGTGAATCACAGAAGGAGTATATCGCGCATACGAAACTTATTCATTATGCAGTGCAACTTCGATTGTGGCGGTAACATACCGTCCGTGAACCGAAGCAAATAATAACTTGCCGGTTCCAAATATATAGCCTATTTGGCCATTAGAAAAACGAATTTACCCCTCGCAACCCATTTATTATTAAACTTTGTTTTCCGGGGATAAATTCTGGTCCTGGTCCCACAGAGAATGGTATTGTATCGGTCTAAATTTCCACGACCAAAATATATGTCGATAGGAAAATAATCACAAACGTCATAACCTTATTTGCGGATCGTCACATTAATTGATGATGCAACCTCGCTATTAACTACTGTTCCTGTGCTCACAAACACTGTCTTGCGTGCGTCGTGGAGCTTTGGCCTGCAATCTGCATTAAATTTATTTGAGAAAGAAATATCCCCAACGTAATAATTGAGTATTGTTTTGTTTTCTCTGATGACAGTGGGATCCTTCCTTTTTTATATACTATGATGTAAGTTGTATTGTTTTATGCTAGTGTAATCTTTAATCGGAAATAAATGTGTTTTAATATATGTTAGAGGCAGTTTTTTTTTCTAGGGAAACTAGTATTAATCTCCTGTTATAAATCATGTTTCAATGTTTTGAAATGGTATGGTCTTAATAATTGCATTTTACCTTGTAAATAACATTTAATTCTGCCAATAAGGCACTTTTCTACTGCACGAAATAATTTTCCAACATTTCTCGTGTGTTTCACATGTGACTTACTACAAGCGATTGCAGCGTCATTCCGATGGTACCAAATGGTGAAAGCAATTGCTGTAACAATACATAACTTTCTCTATACTACGTATGTAGTTGGCGAGCAAGTACAAATTTCCAATTTTTTTGCATAAATAGACGTAAAAGAAAACAACGAGAAGCTGAACAAGATATCTCTCTTGATTGTGGGTAAGGTTGAGGTCTCTCGTTTTTTAGAACATCAAAGAATAATAATATATGCATGTATCTGATATTTTAGGGTCAGATTAATCCGACTTTTATCAACCTGTTGGAATTTCATTTGGGAATATGCCGAGAATGTCGCATTCGCATCACTAGAGACCGGAAAAATATGTAGTACGAAACGTTAAAATATGCACAGTCACCCTCACAAAAATTTACCAGCAAAATTGTCTGGTGATTATAAACAATACTAGCGCCTAAACCAGGCGTACGATTTTGTCAAATTGAACAAACCCCTATCGATCTTGCCTGAGTCGAAGCTCTGCGATATTGAAGACATTCATTAAAATTGGGGGTACTTTGATACAAAAAAGACCAATTATTTCTTTAATGATTCTTAATTATCCAATTATTTCTTTAACTTTCTGGTAAGAATAGAGTAAAATACACTTATACGGGCGTAGATCCGATTTTCACAGTTAACTCTGAATTTTCGCTAGTTGCAAAATTTTGAATTTTTTTCGACGACTACAAAATTGAAGATAGAGATTTGTTACGAAACTTTAGTAGTTTTCGAGCAATATTGCGTACAATATAGGCAATTTCAAAAAATAACAAAAACAAGATTTTTTCGAAAACTTCAAATTTTTTGTTTAAACTTAATTTAAGGATAGTGCTAAATGTCCTCTATAAGACGACATAATCGCCATTTTGCCATTTCTTTCCTTATTTAAAAAATTACACCAACGCCACTTCTATTCTTATTTCACAAATTACACGAATGTAATTTGTTTGAAATCTCTCTCTCTCTCTCTGTGTCTCTCTCTCTCTCTCTCTCTATATATATATATATATATATATATATATATATATATATATATATATATATTGTAACACACCCACCTACTACCTTCCAGCCGGTGGCGATAAAGCGTGAAACAATGAATGCTCGTGAAGCGAGCTTTGAATTCTCAGGAAGCAGGATCTTTCGGGTATGAGAAAGGTCTGAACCCTTGACACAATGAATTAGGTAAAATTCTGGTAAAATGAGCATATATTCAGTGAGTAAACAAATTACACAGTGACACAAATATACAATAAAGTATGCACTTTGCGTAGATGGTCACTGCAAAGAAAACAGAAACAACAAAAGAAAAGAACACAACCACAAAAAAATGTATAGGCGTCACCTCGACTGCCTGAATACTTCAATAAGTACTATTTACAATTCTTGTGCTTCTACCTCTTTCTGAATTATTTCGTATACCTCATTTAACTTTTGTTATTCTTAAGTTTTCTCCGTGCACGGCCCTTTAAGTGATTCTCTACAATTATTCTATATAGACTGTTCACAGGTGTCAGCCTTAAGCTGCACATTTATTACAATGCTGTGAACTCAAACACCAGAATAAACGTGACACACACGTTACTTAAATCGTACCCTTTACAAATTATAGACAACTAATTATCCCTGACATAATACAATGAAAGCGTGACTTTCAAACAAGATCACTTTTACACTACATGAAATATCATATTCACTCTAGAAAAGTTGTACAAGGTATGGCATTCAAACGAATTTACTGGTGCGTACAGCGAATGAAATCTAAACTGCCGCTCATACGTTCGGAATATTTCTCCCAGTAATTATTTGGAACTTTCACCTATTTTAGGACGCTTCGCCTGGTATTTAAAGCTACACGATTTCCCAACAAATTGCCGCATAGAAGTTGCGAGTTCTTTACCTCGACATCGCCTTCCCGCTTGCCATCAGTTAACCTTGGTGTTTTCGGTCGCTCGCCGTCCTCGCCGCGTCGCTTGACTGGTTCGATGTTCCACGGTTACACCACTTCTTTCGATCTCAGGATTCCGCCACTCGTCCAAATTCCAGACCTTTCTCTCGATCTCTCCGGATTCCACCATCCTCGTAATTGGTCCAAGTCCTTCTCGCCTACGCTTGAGTCTTCACTGGAGTCGTCCTTCTGCGTGCCGCGTACCCGTCGTTCGCGCTTCCAGCTTCGAATAACTAGCGTTATTGAATTGAATGCTTCTAGCACCCGGCCGACATACCACACTTTGAGCGTGCGTGGTCGTGGCGTACAAAATTAAATGCTGGATTTCGTTTAGAGTTCTTCTGCGCGAATTTATTTCAATTATGAAACTATTTCAGATTTAAAGCAATCACATCGCTTGCTCTCTTGCGTAATGTTAGTGCTAACACTGTTCATGCCCTTCACTTCTGAATTCTATCACTCTTACTACCGCGTTTCTCAAATCAGCTTTAACTAAGCAAGTAAAAATATACTCCTGCACTAACCAATTACTATCGCCGAAGAATTAGCTTGAGTCGTCGCCGCTGTCGAAATTGAAAGAGTCGTCGCCGCTGTCGAAATTGAAAGAGAACTCTCCCGAAGCGCGTCGCGGTATTTATGTGACTCCGCCTGGGGAAATTTCTGGAGGGGTGAATTTTCTCCTCCTTCGCGCCCTCTCAAGAAAAACATGATCCGTAACTTCGGACATCGGAGTGCGAAAACTTGCGGGTAGATGTCGCTTTCTCGGACCATCGCTCCGCCGCGTACCCTATTTCTCTGTGTTCTGGTCTTTTCTCGTGGCTTATGGTGGCGTTACGGGTTTGTCTAATCCCGTGACGTCACATTATGTCTCTCAATTCTAATATACTTCTAAAATGTCTCTCAATTCATATAAAATATATCGAATTAATTTTAGTCCTTTTTCTGTTTTCTTCTCTTGTTTTTTCGCGTTGCTATGGTGTACCCTCTGCGTATCTGCACCATAGAAACCCATGCCTTTTGCAATATTTTGACCTTTATTTGCCTAAACAAAAATGGCCGTCATTTTTGGTATGTCACAATATGAATTATTTTATTTCAACAAATAACAAAAGTTACAACGTTTAAGGTAGAAAAAGATTTGGGAAATATATTTTATATACTAATAGTTTTAAGTAAAAGTATTTAGTGATCAAATTATACAACATCCGCAGTGAGCTTAAAAGGCTAAAAAGTTTTGCTGTGTTAGTGATTAACAAAATCAATTGTTATTTACATGAAATAAGAAATATGAATTTCATTAGAACCTAGCGTCATTTTATTATATAGGATTTTACATTTTATAGATACGTACATACAGTAAATATACTATTGTGGCGTCATGGAGAAAAACACACAGACTTTTACAAGTATG
>BLKR01016748.1:0-21064 GCA_011170035.1 Teleogryllus occipitalis | reverse complement strand
TCCTTCACTTCACTTTCCTTCACTTCACTTTCCTTCACTTCACTTTCCTTCACTTCACTTTCCTTCACTTCACTTCCTTCACTTTTCCTTCACTTCACTTTCCTTCACTTCACTTTCCTTCACTTCACTTTCCTTCACTTCACTTTCCTTCACTTCACTTTCCTTCACTTCACTTTCCTTCACTTCACTTTCCTTCACTTCACTTTCCTTCACTTCACTTTCCTTCACTTCACTTTCCTTCACTTCACTTCACTTCACTTCACTTCACTTCACTTCACTTCACTCCCCTCCCTTCCCTTGTATTGTATTCGGTGGTATGGTTCGTTATTGTATGTGGTATTCCCATGTAGTATTTGTATTTGAATGGAGATTTTGAATAGTATTGCTATGTTGAAAGTTTGGTGAGAAGGAGAATGCAAATTTTTAATTATTAATGTATATTAGTGTATAATTTTTAATTATTAATGTATGTTTCTTCCATTGAAGAACATTATTATAATATTATAAAGAGCATTATAAATAATAATATTCGTTGTGTACTATTATTTTCTCAAATATTTTTGTTCTTGCAAAAAAATGCCTTTTTACAGAACTTATCGTGAGCTGAAAATTAGTTACTTCTTTATTTTTTCTTTGTTGCAGTGTTTAATAATATATTTTTCATTTTCGAAAATTGGAATTATTTATGTCAATATTGCGAAATTATAGACCTTCATTATTTTGACATAGGTTTCTGTATGTATGTCAGAAATTGGCCATCAATCGTCATCCTGATTGGGAGGATGGGTATACTACCAATATATTCAAATTTACAGGCTAACATTACAATTAATTTGTAGTGTTAACCAAATTTACAGATGCTTATTTTTAATGATAATTTTTACAAAATCCAATTTATGGTTAATTAAGTATTTCATTTTATTAACAAAAAATTTAATAGTTTATTTAATTTATTTTAGAGAGAGAGAGATAGCATATTTACTTTTGTTTTCCCTGGTTTTCTCCCCATCGCTAAAGATTCATGCCAGAATAAAATGTATATTTTTAAGCCCGGGCAATCAGACACTAAAATTTGGTAAAATTCAGTAATAAATGTGAATATAATTGCTATAAATCATTGTTTAAAAATTTTTAATGACTTCTCTTTGCAATATGTTATTAAAATATAACTCACCTGTGGTGCAGAAGTTTATCCTTTGTATCCTGAATTCATATATCCGGTTCATTCAATTTTCACTAAATTTCGAACATTTTTTATTTCAGTTCAATGAATACGTTCATTCACACGATATGTACTTATCACAGTAATGTGTTAATATTATATTTATAAAATCATCATGATACACATTTATCTAGTTTAGTGAAGTATAATTTTATTTCATTACACTATGTATTGCTTGCATATTAAAATTATTTTGATCCATGCAGTTTAATTTCATCTTTATTCCATTAATCCTCTGATTATGGCATAGTTTTATTATAAAATAAGATTCTGACATTTCATATATTCTTCAGTGTAAAGAAGAATATGAAAATTTTATTTTCGTGTATAAATTATAAATTAATTTTTGGTACCGTATGCACGTTGCGATTTACAAGTCGTAAAACAACATTAATAAAATTATCTCAGCAAATCTGCATTTTTGAAGGCCACTACGTACATTTAAACACGCGTCGGTTTTCTCAATGTACTTTCGTGTTTCATTTCGATGAGGTTGGCAGTGCCGAAACTCCGCCATGTTGAATTTTTAGAGTATTTTCTTCCGTGGAAACCAGCACCCTATGGAATGTATTCTAGAGGGCGCTGGTGGAAACACCTATATCACATGACAGTCCAAGCAACTTGGGCGTCCACCTGGTCTAAAAATATCAGCACGCTCAATGCCGTGGCGCCTAAGCAACTCAGCTCTCGGGTATGCGAGCCTTCCGCGACTTCCACGCAGGGCAGCCAACGTGACAATTTTCGATTTTCCAATTGCGGAAAAGATATATCATTCATCTTCTAAATGCTCAAGGAATGTACAGCAGGCTTATCTAGTTGGTAGTGTTCTGTGAATTCTCCGGTCAAATACTAGACGAATGTCAAAGCAGTACTTTAAAATTCGTAACGGTAACGGACCGCAGGCTTTCCTTCCTCGTCGTTATCTTCTCGACTCACACGCCCTACATTGTTTTCTAGATCTATGGTTCTGATAGACCCCTCGATACACATGGTGAAACGTGTCTAGAGACCAGTCCGGAGCATGTCCCGGCTGGAGCAGAGCCATTCTGGTGGAGATATCTGAACTGGGAACCCCCACAAGAAGTCTTAGACCAGCATCGTTTCTCGGCATATTCACCACGACCCGCAGTGATTCCCTACCAGACTATGCCTCGTAGCAGTTGACGCGCAAAGGAACACCTAATAATCAAACCCAAAAAGTTAGACATTTTATTGAGAACCACCTATACGAAGGTGAGAAATTGGGTAAATGAAGGCGAGAATTTGGAAATGATTATGAAAGTGAGCTGAATGCATATCATTGTCATTAGAGTTCAGAACAGAAGGAATAGGAATTAGGAATATTCGGATAATAATAAAACATCGACTATTTTAAAATCCTGGATGTAATAACATCGTATTATAAATATGCCAGCAGCTGTTTTGAATTACGCATCAAGGCAATAACTCATAACACATTCCTTCATTGCACTTATAACTTTTGGCAATTCGTTTTAATACAATAATTTTCAAAATATTTACGTAAGGATACCAAAAAATAAGCATTTGAAAAGATAAATGAGTAGCATAAAAAATTGAAAACAAAGTAAATTGGTATTCATTGGTGAATAAAAACTCCCTTATGCTATGTACTGTGACAAGATAAAGAATGTTTCAAAAAACGTAAAATGTAACGCGGTGTCCCTGTAGAAAAGTCCACTTTAAAGAATATGCGATGTTTATACACATATGATAGTTCGATTCTCTATGGGCCTACCCCTTTATGCATCGCGTACAACGGAGACACTTTGCAAGTAACTTTGTGTACCGCAAGCGCCGTATAGTCGTTGACGCCCAGCCTGAGCGCCCGTGGAGAGAGGAAGCGCCAGCGCCGCCCGCCGCCAACTGCGGGGCACTTCAGGCGGCTCTCTACCGCAAGCTCTGTAGAGAGTCCTTGCCGCCCCACCGGAGCGCCTGTGGCCAGGGAAGGCGCCAGCGCTGCCTGCCGGCGCCGCCCGAACAGCTGCGTAGCCGCCCCAGGCGGCGAAGGGCAAGCCGGAGGCGGAGGTGGTGGAAGGCGCGCGCCACTGGCCCCGGAGCCGCCTCCGCCGCGAACGCCAGCCCCGCGCCACCCAGCCCCGCTCCCAGCAGCGCCAGCACCACCGCCACCTCCCCCAGCGCCAACGGCGCGGGGCCCCCCGCCTCCGCCACGCCCAGCAGCGTCGGCTGCACCACGCGCGCCGCCGCGCCCTGCAGCCACTGCTCGATCAGGCCCGCCTGCGCACACACGCCACACCATAACAGCGATGGGAACGCTCCTTTCTTACAGTGGATTAGAGGAAAGAATCAACTGCTCGATCAGGCCCGCCTGCGCACACACGCCACACGATAACAGCGATGGGAACGTTCCTTTCCTACAGTGGATTAGAGGAAAGAATCCACTGCTCGATCAGGCCCGCCTGCGCACACACGCCACACCATAACAGCGATAGGAACGCTCCTATCTTATAGTGGATTAGAGGAACGAAGCCACTGCTCGATCAGGCCCGCCTGCGCACACACGCTACACCAAAACAGCGAAGGGAACGCTCCTATCTTCTAGTGGATTAGAGGAAAGAGGCCACTGTTCGATCAGGTTCGCCTGCGCACACACGCCACACCATAACAGCGATGGGAACGCTCCTTTCTTACAGTGGATTAGAGGAAGGAACCCACTGCTCGATCAGGCCCGCCTGCGCACACACGCCACACCATAACAGCGATGGAACGCTCCTTTCTTACAGTGGATTAGAGGAAAGAAGCCATTGCTCGATCAAGCCCGCCTGCGCACACACGCCACACCATAACAGCGATGGGATCGCTGCTTTTTTACAGTGGATTAGAGGAAGGAACCCACTGCTCGATCAGGCTTGCCTGCGCACACACGCCACACCATAACAGCGATGGGAACGCTCCTTTCTTACAGTGGATTAGAGGAAGGAACCCACTGCTCGATCAGGCCCGCCTGCGCACACACGCCACACCATAACAGCGATGGGAACGCTCCTTTCTTACAGTGGATTAGAGGAAAGAAGCCATTGCTCGATCAGGCCCGCCTGCGCACACACGCCACACCATAACAGCGATGGGAACGCTCCTTTCTTACAGTGGATTAGAGGAAGGAACCCACTGCTCGATCAGGCCCGCCTGCGCACACACGCCACACCATAACAGCGATGGGAACGCTCCTTTCTTACAGTGGATTAGAGGAAAGCAGCCACTGCTCGATCAGGCCCGCCTGCGCACACACGCCACACCATAACAGCGATGGGATCGCTGCTTTCTTACAGTGGATTCGAGGAAAGAAGCCACTGCTCGATCAGGCCCGCCTGCGCACACACGCCACGCCACACTCTCAGACATCAGCCTAACAGCGATTGAACGCTCCTTTCTTCAGGCGATTAGAGGAAAGAAGCCACTGCTCCTCAGGCTCGCCAGCGCACATACTACCATCATCACCACCAACGACACACCCACATTTATTGGAATAACAGCAATGTGTACGTTTCTTTCTTGAGTGGTTTAGAGGAAAGGGGCTACTGCTCCTACAGGCCTGCCTGCGCACACATCACCACCCACGTCATAATTTCATTCATTAGAATAATACCAAAGTAAACGTTCCAATGTTATTAGATATAAATTTAGAAGAAAGAAACCAGTGCTCAATGAGGTTAGTCTTCACACAGACCACCACTCACGTCACCTTCAAGCACTGATAAAAGAGCAATGTGAACATAGAAAGATCTTTTGTTGCAGTGGAATAGAGGAAAGATGCCAGTGCTCTATTAGGTGCGCCTGTGACCCGTTAGTGTACCCATTAGTAATGAAGTTTGAAGGGCGCAACATGATGGTGTAGTTGACCCAAGAATAGAGTTGAACACCAAGAGCAGTACGAGTGTGAAGCTGTATGAGAACACCGGTGTGAGCAGCATGACCAAGTTGTCAAGTCAACAATTGAGATGAACAGGATGAGTAGAATGTGTGAGGAGGTGTCAGTATTCATCTGCGGGAGGAGAACGACCTATTTTGGGGGGATGAAGAATATTTATGATTTCCAGATGAACGGTGTGCGAGTGATTCTAAGCCATCAGTATGACGCATGGTTCGCCTCAGGGAGAGGGGATGCGCTGTGCTATCACACAGAGTATTAATGAAGTGGTGGATCACGCACCTGTTTGAGCAACCATGTGGTGAACCCAATATCAAGGACCAATTGACGTACAAAGGGATGGCGTGTGTGATATTCTAAGGGGTCAGCATGACAAGGAGTCTTTGCAGGAAAAAGAATGCACAGAAGACGAAATCGTGAAGGGGGAGCACAAACATTGGGGAGCAGCAAGGCGTGCTCGACATAATGTCAAGGATCAAAAAGGAGCCAGAGTGCAATTCTAAGCGTTCAGAATGGCGAGGGTGTCTTCGCAGGGAGAGTGTTGCACAGGAGACGCGTTAGTGAAGTGGTTGTAGCACGCACCTGCGTGAGCAGCAGGACGAGGCGGTCGGCCCAGGGTCTCAGGGCCGAGTAGGGCGGAAAGGCCAGTGCGTTTGCGTCGCAGCGCACGCTCTCGCTGAGCAGGCGCAGACGGGGTAGGGCGGCGGGCGGCGGAGGTAACCCGAGAGGGCAGAAGGCGCCGGCGATATAGTTCCCCAGCTGCGCGTAGTCGCCGCGTGCCAGTCGCTCTCCCAGGTCCTGAGGCGACTGCTCCTTCTTGAAGCGCGCCTTCACAGCCTGATGCGTGGGGTTCTTCACACAAAAAATAACGCTTCATTACATGTCATTTTTTATGAATGACAATGAATGTAATATATTAATTTTGATAGGTTGCTGGGACCTACATTCATGCCACTGGTGAGTATTTACATTTTTTGCAGGTGATCATATTGTGTTTGGTGGGTGCTTTTAACTAAATGGTGTATTATATATGTGGTGATAAGGGGTGAATAATGATAACAAAAATTGTAGTCATTAGAAACATGGTTTAATTACAATAGGTACGTAGTGGAATGTGAATCTAGCTATTTCTTCAAAACATGATTAAGGCACCTATGCTGAATACGGTGATTCATATTAGTGAGCTGCTACAGGTGTTCGTTGCATGTTAAGTAATGTCTTAGAATTCTTAGTGACAATTTAATCAAAACTGAGATGCATAAACGAGATTTACAAGGGGCCCTAGAAAAGTAAAATTTGTTAAGATAATTTTCTATCGCTGTTGAAAGTTGTATATAACATGTCTGCAAAAGGTATTTGTTATAATACTAATAGTAATAGTAATAATAATAATAACAATGGGGAAATTTATAGCAGGATTCAAATAATCATTCTGTAGGGCGTATTCGAGAACTAGTTGGGAATGTTACGTTTTAATATAATTTTAGAGCACCTTAACTTGTGTAAGGATTTGGCGCCCAACGTAGAGCCTAACTTAAAAAAAACTGTAATCGTAAGTTAAGAAGACCTTGAACAATTTCAAAATATTTCTGATAATTTTATATAACGCGTTTTAACAAACTTAACATATCATTTGCCGCACTACTTTTTGACTTCATAGTACATTTAAAATCTTGTTAAGTGGCAGTCAGAAATGACTCGATGATCTGAGAGCATGGCGAAAAGAAGGCTGAAGCGAGCTCTTTGAAGAAAAAATCAAAGATCAAATAAAAAGGCATTCTTTGTCAAGAATTATAAATTAACGTTTATCAGAGAAAATGTAGTAATATAAGGCGTTGAAGAGTCTTCTAAACGGACCTTCTAAACGGATTAGAATAAAGACGCCATTCGCGTACAGCAGAATTACAAATAGATGTATCAGTGTACCACTCTGCAGGGTAGCAACTGCCCGACCCACATCCGCTATGTTTGTAAGTGTTGATTTACGGAATTTCGAAATTTCGGAATAGAGAAATACTTAGCATCAAAGGCCCTTAAGCACATTTCTTTAATCACATTGTAACGAGGAGATCCTAAGAGATTTAGAGTACTTTTACATGTGGTTTTTTTATTACATCGCAACGAAGTAGTCAGCAAGGCAACGAAGAAGCCAGTCGTTATGACTGCCCACATGAACAGCTATTTTGAGCATTTTAATGGCTGGAATTTTTCATGGTGACATTAAATAGTGTTGTTTAAAAGAAACTAATAGTTCAGTTTATAAAATGAATTGCTTGTACTTCACCAGAATATACCCTTTACAATATAATATCTTTAGTAGACTGTGTAGCATTCAATCCAGTTAAAAGAAAACGTTTTTTCAAAACTTCTTTCCAACCCAGATTTGGCCCAAGATCTTGAAATCAAAGAGTCGGATCGAACAATAATGTGTGCATTAACTCCTCACATAATTGCTTGTGCATTCTGGTAACGTAATAGGTCCGTCAGATCAGTGAAAAAACATAGGTAAGTATAGTAATAGACCTCGTAAGACGATACCTGTTTAAATAATGGTTGTGCAGTTGTACACAGATAATACCGTAAATGACTCTTGCGACATCCAAACTCGCTTGCTAAAGAAAAAAGCTGATGGATAAGAGGCAATTCTATTCTACTCAAGAGTTCTATTTCACAGTCAAGTTCATTTGTGTTTGCAATACGCAGGTTAAATATGTCACGTTCATGAGTATTTTATGTTTTTGCCCCTTAACATGACTTTACTACACTACAGAATAGGTGACATGACTACTTTACTACAGAATAGGTAGAATAATACAAATTTTGGCATATTCTGAGTCCACACGGTAGTGCGGAAGGTTGTAATGACGTATACAATTATATACAAGGCTTAGATATTTAACTCTCCGTATTTTCTGGCCTTTAGTAACGGTTACGAAATTTTATTACACCGCTACTTCTATTAACACATCTCAGTCATTTGCAAAACTCTTTACGAGTTGTAAAACATTAGGAGATAAAACGAACTCTTTTAAAGCTAATAAACACAAATTCGGCAACGAAAAGTGCGTTTCATCTCCCAACAATGGAAAAGAAATCTCAAGATTTGCAATCGCCGCTTCACTGCAAAGCATGCGACGTTGTATTTTAATCTGGTACTATCGCCGGGGACTAACAAATGAGCGAGAAATTCGAATTTGAAAATTTAAGCTATACTACTCACATTTTTAAACATTGTGCAGAGCCTTTTTTAAAGAATTAATTTTTAGAACATTTCACTTAATACAATATCACTATCACCAATACTGTGCTTTTGCAATGGCCATTTTTTCTTGATTGCAGTTTCCAAAAAATACAATGCCGAAAATGAGATCAACACCATTTCTTTTCTGTTCTTTCCTACACAAAATTAAGAAATTTAAAGAAAGAATGGAACCGCTTTTGCAAACATACTTTTTTAATTGTTTCAAAAATGCTTGTTTCAAGCGAAATTAATAAAAAAGACTCATTTTCGAAAAATTAAACATGACCATTTTAAGATCTGTTTTTGATCAAGAGATTACATTGCGAAAAAACTCTGTCTTCATTCTTCCAGTTTTAGGAAAACGCAAATTTTCCAATTTCTTAACAAAAATCAGACCCACGCCATTTCTTTAGGAGTTTTCCAAGCTATCTGAGGATCATGTTCAATCCAAAATTTTGGTGCTATTTTTTAGAAAATTTTGAAAATTTTGTTTGGGCTTCACGTAAAGCACCTCCAATATTCAAAATTCCCTTTCATACTCCTAGAACCTCGATTTCGTTTAGAACGATGGAGGAATATCAATTTTGATGAAATTCGACCGAACAGTTTATGCACTAGTGTTGACCACATGCAGACGGATTACCATCCATCGATTTTTCGATACAAGAACCCACTAAACGGATTGTGACTACTCACTACACAACGTGCAATAGAAAGTAATTTACGATTAATTAGGAAAATTATTCATCCACTTTTTCGTAACTAGCGCTGGAGAATGAGAGTTTCTCTTTAAATAAATAAATAAATATAAAATAAATTAAGTAATTAATATAAAAATAAATTTTGACTTATTGTAAAGTATTCTCCAACTCTGCAAACAGCGTAATCTCTATTATATGGTAGAGACTTTTTAATGAATTGCTGAAATACGGATTTCATAAGTATTTGCAAAATCTCACCTGGGGGTCGAAGTAGAAACCGAGCGGCGGGATGGCGGTGAAGGTGCCCCAGTAGAGGCCTGCGTCGACGAACTGCTGCAGGGAGTCGACGGGCGGCGGAAAGTGCGGCGCGGTGAGGTGCGCCAGCAGCCCGCTGTTGTACGCCGTCACCAGGAGGATGGCCACGACGTTCCAGCAGAAGAGCAGCGCGCGTCGCAGGGCGGGGCGCGGCGCGGGGAAGGGAGGGGGGTTGGCGGTGGCCAGCAGCACGCCCAGCGCCTCCAGCAGACCCCCGCGGCCGCCCGCCCGCGCCTGGCGCCGCCGCCACGCCCACGCACGCACTCGCCCACGCCCTCGCCCCGCTCCTTCTGGTCCTGCGCGTTCTGTTTACAACGACAAGATCCGTTAGGGTCCCTTTGCATGGCGCCACTCAGCAGTGCTTCCGAGAAACGCTTCTGCAGGGAAATCACTGGTTTAAATGGAGGTATTCACACGAGCAGCGTAGTTGCGCTTTAGTCGCGCTTGGTCTCGCGCCACTCGCGCAAACTCGCGCCACCAGCAGCGCAGCCCGTATCGGTGTCACTGCCAACAAACATTTCTCAATGGCAGCGTTCAAAGTAGTCGCACCACTAAACCGGTTTCTCCTTGGAGGCTCCAAATTTTATTCTTGAAACTTCTTGAACGTGCTAAATGTACAGTATAAGACTAAATAATTACATAAATGCATTATAGTATTTATTTTATAATACTATATTATGTATGATTTAATGAAAAGTTGGAATTTCGTAAGAGAACACATAGCAACATTTGCACCTGCAACATTTGCAACACCTGCAACATTTTAAGCGGTATTATTTCAATATGGCTGCCAGTTCATACAACTGTTAAATAATTACATATTTCACAAACCTGGAATAACATTTACAAAGAATACCTTTCAATCCGCCTGGCCTGGAAGGATGAAATTAGGTTGTCAAAAATTGACTCCTCTAGAATTTTTTAAAACTAACTACCAATATCTTGAAACGTTAATTTGTGGTCCTTTTCTTCCCAAGGTACGATATGACCTTTGCCATATCCGCGTGTCTTCAACGAATGCGTTACGAAATCTTACTCCTGTTCACAGACGTCTGGTAACATTCCTGGTCGATACAACGGTTTGACAGAGAGTTTAAGCCCTTATGCAAGGTCCCACCGTTTCCCCGCGTATTGTCCGATTTAAATGTAGTGTCTCCTTAAGGTCACGAGGTAGAAAGAGAAGGGGACACTTGTTATCCAATCGGGATCTTCGATACGACGTAAATGTTTGGTTCTGAAGCTCCTGATTCAATGACGATGTCCCTCTCCTTTCAGTTTGTGGCCTTGAGGAGACACTACATTTAAATGACAAAGATGAGCTTCGTAATGAAAAAATTCGGCTGGCATATCGCTCGAGAAGCCATTGCGACAACCTTCATTTTCGTAATATAATACAGCTAGTTATGCTACGAAATGGCACAGATTTTCTCGTACTTGTTAGTTCTCTAATCTCTTTAGTATACGCTTTTCGGTTTTGCCCTAGCCTCTTCCTAACTCTCGCACTCTAAAGATTTTTTTCATATTTTCCCAATTTTTCGGTTCCATAATAGTAGAATTGAAATATTATTTATAGAATATTATAGAACAGTAAGATCTTACAAATTTTGTAAAATTTTCGTTGAAAATGTGAGGTCGTTTTTTAGAGTTTCTGAAAAAGCAGTTTTGAGTATATTTATACCGAAGGGAAGAGCTTTGAGAAACATTTTAAGACAGAGTATTGGCATAATTTGAAGTACTTGTACTCACAAATGGAATAATGAATACAAATCACCGGTAACGTTAATATTAACGACCTGAGAGAGATATAAAAAAGTTGCATTTCTACAATTTTTGAAAAAAGAAAATAATACAGAAAGTTGGAATTTTGTCACCTTATAAAGTCCATTTAGCACCACCCGCTCAAAAAGTTTTAAGAAAAAAATTGACGCCGTCTTTGATAAAATGCTTTTTTTAAGTTTGCCCACATTTCACTCAAAATTGCGCGTAAACTAATAATACTATCAAAACAATGGAGATATCATTAGTTAAAGGACTAATTGTGGAGAACAAATTTCTCTGGATGAAAAAAATTGCAATACTCTCGATGCTAAAATATTCTATTTTAGATTTAGGAAGGCCCCAAAAAATACAAAATTTAGAATTTTTGAAAGTTCATAGTAAAGTAAAAATCAAACCTATGGCATATTCATGTATCTATTTCATTCTATTCTTACAAGAAATTGAAAGATAAAATGTTGAGCCATTTTTAAGAAAATGAAAAAGTCCCAGCGGCTTCACGTAAACTACATACAAAATTGACAGAATATTTTTTAAATCGTAGAGCTTTGGGTCGGATCAAATCGACCGGAGAATATTAATTTGGGTAAAAATCCTACTAATAGTTTAGGCGTTAGTGTCGTTCGTAGACGGACGGATTGACACGCGGGCAGTCGGGTGTTTTAAGAAAACACTTCTTCGGTATCAAGTATCAGGGAACCCCAGAACGTGTATTTCCGTTTACATTTCGAAATCGGTTTTCCGCAGCATAACATAATTTTTTGTGTACTACTTAAACACATGGCTCAGATCAGGCGGGGAAGCAAATTCAAACCTCTTAAGAATGGCAATACGAACATTTTGTGACACGATGGCTTTGTCGACAGTTGATTAACGTGATATGTGCAGTTTTTTAGATCTCACATTCGCAAGTATTTGCGTTGAAATGAATCTTCTGGTATTTTAAAATGTCAAAAACGTTTGAGGAAATCCTCTTTACATTTTGATTTTTGGGCTCTGAAAGAATTAGTTCTGATGTTACAGGCACTACTACATTGTGATATACTAAAATGACGAACCATTTTTTTATGGAAATGTCATTTTATATGACATAGAATATAGGGATGTCAATAGACGATCGCGAGGGGGTCGCTATGTGATAAATAAACAACCGACGTTATGGATCATTCTCGTTAGGTTGAAATGACAGAGCAGAGGCGGAATATCCATTGATTTGAGAGGCAAAAGAAAAAGATATAAAATTCGGATGCTTCCGAGTTTTTAGAAGAACATTCATTCGCTCGAGCAACGCGGTGATGAGCGGGTCAACTCCTGATATATTTTGCCAGGTCAAGGAAAGACTACTTGACAGTTGTATAAAATTAACTATCGTTTCTTATATTAGGATAGAGCGTTCTTGTGGGAAGTAAATACGAGTCTAGGCGTCCACCCGAGACGCAAGTCAGGGATTATAATAGTATCGCCGGGAGAATTTGGAACCATATCACGGACTTTATCCACAAGCAAGATTCTGCTGCGTCGACGGAGAAGGTTCTACGGGGCGCCATCGAATGAAGAAGTGAAGAGCGCGGGAAAACTGTTAAATTTGAAATTTAAGCTTTGTGTTTTGTACTATAAAGAAGCCAACGATCACCCGAGAAGTCATCTCAGAAGATCCTGCACTCCTAGGTTGTAAGCTAAACATGTGTAAATTATATTAAGTATGTTTAAGTAATGGTCATTTTTTAAGGCTTAATATCTCAAAACTAGTAAAATCTAAAAAGATGTGTGTGATCTCATGGCCATGAGAAGGTTTCAAATACCTGAAAATTTGTTAACAAGTGCTAATTTTTGACTAGATAGTTTGTAAGAAAAAATTAGCATTTTGTGGTAAACATTTTATTGATTTCAAAACAGGTATTTGTTTATTGTAAGCAAACCATTGACTGTGGGTAGTTCTTCTAACAAAATATGGAAATTAGAGTAAAGTTAGGACTAAATGGGCACCTTCTTTGTTCTTCTAGCCCCATTATAACAGTTTTTATGGCAAAACAAAAAATACTTGGTATGAATCCTAGTCTCTCTAACAGATGCCGCCACCTTAGTACAGAAGCCTTACAGGTTGCATAACCTGCAGGCGTTGTGATGCAATTGTTTTGACCAAAGCCTTTGCAATACGCAATCTATATCGATATTTCCCCACTACCCCCCCTATACTACCGAGTGCATTCCCCTTCACTGGATAGTATAAAAGACGTGCGCCTCGCTCGCACACTGCCTTTTCTCCGCCTATTTTTAATAGCATCTTATGCTGTAACGGCGCTTCACACCGTGGGTTTTAAATTTATTTGGCTGCCGCACGAGCGCATTTCTTTTAGTTTTCATTTGTAAATTCATCACAGGCCATCTAGCTTACGATAGGCCTCCCAGTGCATCTAGTTTTCGGTTGTGCCGCCTAGAGATGAACTTGTGATGGCTCTGTTATGGCGGAAAGGCCCGGCTCTGGTCAAGCCGTTATTGTTTTTAATATGTATATAGTGTGAGTGTTTAGTATAGATTTTTATGTGTGAGTGTTAGTATTGATATGAAATTGGATCTTGTAAAACTTGTTATGTTTAATGATAATTTCTTGATGTTATGAAGCAAGTGTGTTTAATTTGTTGTATAGGTTGTTTCGCAGCTGGAGTGTATGCTGGTTTCCAAATGTCGCGGAATTCCAGTACTACCATTGTTTATAAGATTGTTGTTTATGTTCCAGTTTTTGTGCTCCAATTGTAAGCATCTCGGCACTGGGCCGTTTTGCATTTCGGGAGCTTCGTTCGAGAGCTCAGCTGGGCCCGTACAGCAAAGGCTGTGGTCCATTGTTGCTGAAGCTCGTCTTTCGCCCCGTGAGCAACTACCTCGTCGCTCGGGCAAGAGGCAGATAGGAGTCTGGTACCAAGGCGTCGATGTGCAAAGGCCGCCGGCGTTCGTCTGGGCCACGACCGTCTAGCCTAGTTCAACTTGCTTCACAATTGAAATTGTAAAAAATGGTAAAGTTTTGGTATTGGTAAAGATCCGATTTCATACATTTTTGTAGCTAAGCACTCACACTATTTGGTATGACCTTATACGTAATTCTGTATGTAATTGATGTTATTTTTGTAAAGAAGGATGACTAGTTGTATATCCTTGACATTTTTGTACGTAATGTTGGATTGCCTCGCCCTAAAGTGGGCTCTTACGAGGTAAATCATATGTTGTAATTCTGTTTTGGTATAGGCGCTATTGTTACAGCGTCTTTGTTCTTTATTTTCAGGTTCTTTTTTTATAGAGGCAACTTGCCTGTCAACTTTGTACTTCTCGTAGATCTGCTTTGTCCTTTTTAATATTGTTGTCATAAAAGGACTATTGTTTGTAAGTTTGGTTGTAATAAATTGTTTATGGTTATTCTGGATTGTTACATCTCCATTTTTGAGATCCTTTAAAGTTAAAGATCCCTTTATTTACTTCGAATCTGGTGCGTCCTTTCGAATATTCTCGATTGTGACGACGATCTTCCCGAATCCAATTGCTAGGAGTTCTCTGTGTTAGCTCCGTTAATTTTCTCCTTAGGCTAATGCATGGTCACCTCGCTTAATTGCGAGAATATTAATTTGTGCTGCCTTCAGCAGCTGGCGACCGTTTAGATTTCCATTTCCTATGTATTCCGCCAACTTTTGAATATAACAAAAACCCACGAATGAATAAAAAGGTTTTATAACTATTGCAATATAGAGAAAAGTGGTCGTGACCAAAGATCAATTCATTTTTTATTATCAATATAATAAATTCTAATTTGTTAAGTTGAAAGAAAGCTGATTATCATTGTTAGTTACGTGTAATCCAGCATTTTAATAATCTTTTCAGATTCCTCGTTAATCCGTAGGGATGGCAGATTGAATAATTGGTTGCAGAGTAAGTAACAATTATGAACTTCGAACCCCAATTAACTGAGCTAGTACAACATAATTTTGGAAGGAGAGATATTTAAATTACGTAGGAATCATTAGGTTTCTTGTGTAACCTTTTCCTGGCGCCCAAATCAAATTTCTCAGTAATAATTATGTTTCAAAAATGTCGCTCCAAGTGGGGCTTGTTTTTAAATAGAAAGACGGGGATTGTTTCAAATTGGCACCAGTCAACATCGGGCATAATTCAACATTTACAGACTGTACATAGAAATAGTGAGTGATGATAAAAAATATACTCACGGCCACATCAACGACCTTTCTTACAATCCCTTACTCTGAAAACCACTGTGATCCACTATTGTTTTTTGCAGACAGAGGTGTATCTAATTATTGAGAAGACCATGT
This sequence comes from Teleogryllus occipitalis, assembly GCA_011170035.1. Classification (NCBI taxonomy): domain Eukaryota; kingdom Metazoa; phylum Arthropoda; class Insecta; order Orthoptera; family Gryllidae; genus Teleogryllus; species Teleogryllus occipitalis. The sequence goes on along the minus strand of BLKR01016748.1, from coordinate 5,586 downwards.
CAGTCCTAGAATTTGCTCCTCTGTCGCTGACGCTGTAAACTGTTTTAAAAGTATTTTCATCTATTGAAAATTTATTTCATACTTCATTTCTTTCACGCGTAGGTTTCTTCAAATATGTTCTTACAGTATCTGGCTATGAACTTATCAATGAATCATAATACCTGATGTTATATTCCCCTTCAAAAATTCCCAAAACTCAATGGCCTTTTATATTACTTCCATACGTGATAAAAATGGGTAATTTTGCAATTTCAAAATTATAATCGCCCTAAAAAATTCTTGTAAGTATTGATTATGTGGATAATTAGAGTTTATTACAGATGTATTTTCTATGATTGTTGTTAATATGCACAATAATGGACAAGCACATGTAGATTGTTCATCTGGTTTATTCTCTACTCCTAATACAAGATCATTCTCAGTTCCGAAAATTCTATCGCAAAATATTCTAAAACTACATTTGATTCTTCCCGGATTCCATATTTTTCTTCTCTAATTTTTGAATAGATTAATACTCCATAAGTTCGGTCTAATTTGTGTTAATTTCTATTTCTGCAGTTGCTCTATTAATTTTCTTATATTCGAAATTATACAAACATTAAAGGGCTACTGTTTTGTATGTTTATGTGAATAAGATGTTAGTTATGTTTAATACGAATAAGTTTTGGGTCACGTTCATTTGAAAATCGGTATATACACACTTTTTTACAGGAAAGTAAAAGTGAGAAGTTGAACGTAAGAACGTTCGTTCATTCTCTTGTATTACTCAGAGTTTTGTTTTCTCCGTATTCACTTGAAATTCTTCAAATTTAATAAGTTCGAAGGCAATACTGTTCGTATGTTTTTGCAAATGTATTTTTGAAAATATAATAATAGGATACAGAGAAAAGGATAAAAATTAAAATTAAATATGCCGCGAGATTCACTTGTTCCAATTATTTTCTCCTGTTCACTTACAGATGGCAACATCAGTGTTGCCAACGTCGTGAAAGAAAATGATGGCCTATTTAAGCGAAAAATGCCTTCGCGTACTGGAGTTTAATCAACGCCAACTACCTAGATCTATTTAGTTGGCATTGGTTTAATTCACGGATTACTTATTTACTAAGATCGCAGCGCCAAAACACACAAAAACACGTTTTTAGAAATTTCTTTGACTCTTCTAGTTGGATCCGAAAAAAATTATCAGATTGGTGAAAACGAAGCAGTTGATAAATTTTCAAAAAGAAAAACAAATAATATTAATAGATAAATGCAAATTACAGGCCTACAGTAATCATTGAACGTTTAGTACAGACAAGAAATTAAGCTCTCTGCTGATATGAAAGATTAGTATTCGCATCAAACCCGCGGAAATCTGTTTTCCTCTTCTGTATCCAGACCAATCAATTCAAATTGCCTGCACATTTGCATTGGAAAACGTGTGTTGTAATATGTTCTCAGTGGCCTTCATTCATGTAAGAGTACGTCAGTGAGTAAGAAAATTTTCTGAACGTCTATAAACACAAATTCTTTGTTACTTGTCACACATGGAGTACGCCGATCTCGCTAGCCGAATTCCTTAACGGCGTTCCGTGAAGACACGGACGTTAAGCAATTCGAGACTTCGCGGATTCCTAGTCTGATGACCGTCTGTGAATGCCGGGACCGAGCACCTGGCCGAAGGCCATGACTGACTATGACTGACGATGATTGACTAGATTATTCCGAAGGATTACTCCTTTAGTCTTTGCGCTAATACCCCAAAAGGCGCTTAGGGATGCTCTGCAAAGGCGCACACATGCAGAAACTTTGCCTACATTACACCACACTTCTTGATTTAATTAACTCCAGGGAAAACTAGAGATGCTACAACATCGCATACTTTCTCGTTTTATCGGGAACGATTACGTAATATAATATTGAAATTTCAGTCATCACTTGAAGAAGACCAAAACAATTCAAACGAAGTGCCTTCGGTGGATATCTGCTGTTATTTCGCTCGTCAGGACCAGTAGCTCTGTTCAATCTCGCGATCAAATTTGCCACCAAGGCGCAGCCTCTAAAAGCTTTCTTCCCGCGCGGCCATCCACCATTAAAAATACTTTAGCCAACCTTCTCAGAACAAAAGAGCAATAAAAGCATTTGCCCAGTGTCTTCCGCGTAAACCGCCGTTCCCAAGGGCCCACGCCCGCCAAGAACATTGACCGCCGCTTCTCGGCGCCGCCACAGCTGGGGATTAAGCCCTCATTAGCCTAGGGCTGGGCCACCCCGGCGCGCGGCGCCCTTCACACCTCCATCGCTCGCTACCTGACAAGCCACCCAGAAATGTACACAAATATTTCTGGGAATCGCTTCGGGCCTCCCTCGCAAATACAACCCCGTTTATGCATCTCGCCGACAAAGAGATTTTCAAGTGCACTGCCGGCGCGCCGCCCCGCTCCTTGGCCACCTGCAAGCCAGATGCCTCAATTCCCGTGGGAAGGAAATCTCTAATACAAATGGGCCGCCATCGCGGGCACCTCACGTGACACCGCCTTCGCTTCCGATCGCCGCCAATGTCACGTGACACTCCTCTCCCCGGGTCCGAAGGCGCATCACGAATAGGGAGCCGATCGCGGGCACGTCAAACTTTCCCGCCTTACCATAGGCCCAAGTCATAGCCACGTGACTCTCCCCTCCACGGCCTCAATCCCACCCCCAAATTAAATAAATACTGCGAATTCGCTCCTGCATAACAGACTAAACAGAACCGTCACAGACTAGACAGAGAATTGAGAGAATAGACGGAGAACAATCGACAAAACAGACTGACCAACAAAACTCAACAGAGTTGGCTGTTTCTGCTTCGCCTATCAAGGCGAAAGTACGGCCAGAAAGTACGGCCAAATCAAGCCTGCCTCAAATTCGTGCCACTCGCGGGCCACAGTCGCCACCTGGCCGAATTCACGGCAACCTTCACCACCAGCTCCGGTCATCCGAGTCCGCGCCCATGCCAATTCGCACCAACGGCCTGGAGCCAACCTCAGCCCGGACATCAACACACTCAGCCGAGTGATTTGGGTTGGTGCCTTGCTACAACTGTAAGCTAAACCCAATGTACTTCAAGAAAGAAGAGCGGTCAGTAAAACTATAAACTTTCAAAGGTCCTCCGGCTTACCATTAACCAAAACCATGTCCAAAACCATTGTATTCATGAAGTTATTATGCAATGAAATTTATTTATTCTCATTGCATATTGTTTATCAATCCCCTAAAGGCAAACAATCCCCTGAAACCCGTTCTGATCCCCGTATGTAGTCGCACTCGCAGCACGGCACCTCGCAATGCTGCATCTGCTACAAGCCCTTTCTTACCACTACAAAAGAAACAAACATGAATAATCTCGACTATTACAATTATATATAAAGATTATACCAACAAGCAAGGGTAATGTCACGTATAAATTAAACATTTAGAACTGAAGGACACTCAATGTTTTGTCGCCTCCCTTTCCATCTCTTTTGTATGGTTTCTGAGCAGATGAATCAAGTGGAATTATTTTGCTTGAAATATGGCATGCGTATTTGTTATGGATGTAATGAAATTTATAACAGTTAAGAGAAATTTATAACTCGAGACGAAAGCAAAGAAAGAGTCAAATATGTATTGAATTTTAACATAGTGTAAATTCTTTCCAAGAAATACAAAAATGAAGAAACGGCAGTTAATGTTTTTCATTGAATTTCACTGACTAAATGAAGACCTTTCCCTTTGAAATCAGAAGCAAATAAACACAACCATCACAAAGAAATGACATTATCTGGAAAAGAACGAACATACACAGTACACAAATTCTATTTACTCTTGGACACGAGAAACATTGAACTCAAAAATTAAAACATGTATGCGAGCAAATAATTACAACACTGTTCAATTTAACGGAAGTAAAGTGAAGTCAAATCTTTTAAGTTATTTTCATAAAGTTTCAGTTTCAAATCTGTTAGTAAAAAAGTATTCAAATTTAAGAATTCTTTCAACTTACTCTTAAAGTTTAGCGTATTCAATACCACAGAATTGTTTATTTAAGAACATCATTAATTACGGACTTTCCTTTCATTTAGCGAAGTCAACTTTGCTCCAAAGTGTTCATTAACAATAAGAAAGTTACAATACACTTACTACTACATTTTCGTTGTACAAAAATTTTAAGCATTGAAATGTCTTATTTCAGTTACGACAGTCAAGTGGGTTCGTACTGAATTCATTAGAAAATGATCCATCTAATTATGTGACTGCTGAACGTAACTCTAACAGAATCTCCTCACTTCTAAATAGTTTTTAACCGAGTTTAAGGCACACGAATAAGCCGGGGAAACTGGCTACTGCAGATTGCTACGGCATGTTATTGACTCACGGGACCTTCCCACCTCGAAATCAGAACGTTGTCTTCTCGGGTGCCGACGTCGGCTGCCAAGGTCAAACGGTGCAAGGTCTCTTGCGGGTCGTTCTCGTCATAGAATTGTTGCTCGCTGCCTCCTTCCGTCGCTTGCATAGACGTTCCATTTCTCATTTTACCAAAATGAGAAAATAATCAGGTCCAGAATTCGTATTACACCCGATTATGTCGGGTTGGATGATACGAAATAATATACAGATTATATTTTATAAGAAATAAGTTTTTTAACAAAAAGACTGTGAGGAAGAAAATGTTCCTTATTAGTTTGATACTTGAATTACATGTTCAATGCATACACAAATGTACTCAAGTTATATACACGTAAATGTAAAATGATTTTTGTTCTTCATGAATCCTTTTGGCTACAATGTTTCATATTTCAGTTGAATAATAGTATTATTATTCAGCATGTATAAAATTTTATGTCATTCCAGCTTTTCTTATGTCAATTCCGTTGATACTGGTAACTCTTCCGGAGCACGATCTTCAAGCAGGTCACTATGCTAAATGGTCGTGGACTTGCATTTCTTCTCATTAATATTCATTTCGTTGAAGAAAATTCTCGATTGTTCAGCGCGATGAAGTGTGCCACTCGCCGCATCAGAATTTGTAGTGGTGCCCTCTATCCATGATCGTAGGTACTCGGAAAACTATTGGGCGCTGTTCGGTGGGAAGTAGAAGTTTTCTCAATAGCTTCGTCACGTAAATGCGAAGTAGCGATTACATTAGCCTCTCCCAATAAGGATGTTCTTCGGTGCACAGATAACTCATCCGAAAAAATATTGACTTTCAGTTGTTATTAAGACTTCAATCAGTGAAAGGTTTCAGATTAAAGAAATTATACTTTCCTAAGGTCATTTTCATTTACAAGTTCAGCAACATTAAGGTGTTGTATTCGGTTGATACCGTATGGTACTTCAGACAATGCAAAAAAAATGGAAAATTGTTTATTTTGTGGGTCCGGTGATCTTGGCATTCTCAATATGACTCTTTTGCCTTTCTTGAATTGGTATGAGGGATACTTGACCTGGATACAGTGGATATAGCGGTTACAATATCACCTTACGAATGCTTACTTGTATATAACACGAACCTGTGGTGTTATTATGAACTCTTTGAACTATAGAAGCGGTTTGACGTGTCTGCCTTAGATAAACATAAGTGCCCGG
>BLKR01016747.1:0-21110 GCA_011170035.1 Teleogryllus occipitalis | reverse complement strand
ATTGTGACTTATAAATATAACTTCCACAATACATTATTTTATGTTGATTTTATATTGCACCCAATTATATAATGTATAATATTATAATGTATCCGTAACAGTAATAGTCGCTAATAACTACGACTTTGATACGAGTATAAATAAATTAATTAAAATAAATAAATAAATAAAATATTATAATACAAAAGTGATTGTCTGAAAGTGTGATCACCACGATAGTCGCAAAAGGATTTCATACGATCTATAGCGTATATCTACCAATATGAAAAGTTATCATGAAGAATTAACTTAGAAAACATGGTGTTAATCTCATGTTTTCGTGTATAAAAGAAAGGAAAGTCTGAAATATTGATGAGAATCTTTGAAGGGTGGAAAATAATACAGAATATAAAAAATTAAATATTAGATTTTTTTCTTCTAATTACAAGTACCTCATATTCTTCGAATATGAATGTGAAAATAATCTGAATCACAAAATATCACAGTTGGTGATATCAGCTACAGTGTCAGAAATATCCACAAATTTCAAGCTTAAACAGTTTGTCATCAAGCTATCGCAACACATGTTCAGAAGATTAAAAGGATATCACCAATTGAATGACAGGTGCAATGTCATGTCATAAAACGAAAACTCTCAGCCTTTGACACCTGAAACTTTATGAGGTTGGAGTTCCACTTGTAGAATAAGTCCTTGATATTTCAGAAATTTTCAAAATTATTCATTAAGCTTAGTTTCCTCAATTCAAGTGGCAAATACTTATAGTTATTAAGAATTGAGAATTCAAGACTATGTAAAATGTATAATCTTTCCAAATTTCAGACCTCGCAGATCGCTTGTCTTTCTTCATTCCTCACGAAACTACTGAGGAAAACACGCTTTCTTAAATATGATTAGATCTTACAAGCTGCCGATTAAATATTGACGTGTACATAGATTTGGCCCGTTAAACACAGGTTCCAGAACTTCTAAACTCTATCGTCTTCAAAAGAGCCTTGAGATCATTACAAATTCTTCACGACATTCAACGTATTCAAACGTATTGTAACTACTGGAATTTGTAATTAAAAGCGTAGACATGGCAGTACGTCAATGAACTTCGGTAATTTGAATTGCAAACTCGTTTCAGCTTGAACATAGATTCTTGTTAACATCTGTTCTGTGTTACATAACATTATTTAATTGTTGTGTGTTGTGTTTTCGTTCTTTTCTTCACAAAATAACGGCATTGATGAATTTTTTATAAAGTAAAAAAATTTCAAACAATAATTAATTATTTGAAAACATGGAAAATATTACTCAATCGTTTAGATATTTTACAGCTAACCTTGTAACGACTGTTAGAATCATTTTTTAACTGTTAACTGTTTAACTTTTAATTGTTGAAAAATCTAATATACGAGTATAATAAGCATATATTTCATATAAGAAATCTTCATTGTAAGACATGTTTAGAAAATAATTTAACAAACACTCATTGATTCAAATCAATCGCCTAAGAATTCAAAATTTTCATAAAAAAATTATTTATACAATATTTCGAATCAATTTATAGACATTTGAGATTAAAGACACTAGGTCCGAATACAATGTTCGTAATAACTTGTATGTTTCTGCAATACTAATACTTGCATCTGAAGGACATTCCAATTTTGAACTTGCTGGTTCATAGCCAATGACTATCACTGAATGAATTAATGCAACGTCAGGACAGAGACTAATATAATTATTCCATGACGATTTCAAGGCAAATAACACAAAGCAGAGACATGAATCATGTGACAAGGAAATAACGTACTCCTGTTTACAGTCTGTTCATTTATCTCCATGTTAGTGACACACGACATGCGAGTTCCGTCGATACGTTATGCCAGCTTAATCTACGGTGACTCTCATGAGTTAGTGTCCGAGCGACAAAACACTGCAGCTAGGGCAGGTGAACAAGAGTGTGCCGGACTCTCTATTTTGTGCGAGAGGATTGAGATGGAAATACGACCGTATTAATCTCACAGCTCCAAAATTCAGGCTAATCAAAGCTTTGACGACAGAAATTTGAATGTCACGTCTCTACGATAATGAAAAAGAAATTATAGAGAAATATTTTTATCGTGTTGCTTCGTATTTTGAATTCAAATAACATTTTTTTTCAATCAACTGAAATAAAAATACCTAATATATAAATTATAAGGATTCTGAAGAATATTGGCGCTCAGATAATTCTTTGAAGTAACCATTAGAAAATCACAATATTTGTTTTTCTTTCAATCTAATTTCCTCTTTTTTTCCGCAGTTCATTACAATTAAAAAAGTCAAATTATGGTACAGTGATACCTGTATTGGCAATTTAAATAATGAATTCAGTTTATAATTATAAATATTTCTTAAACTAATGAATAACTTAGTTTAAGATAATAAATGTAATAGTGTGATGTTTTAATATAAATTTAATACATAACCGTAACTTGTGAACTGTTTAGAACGGATGGTCGTTAATAAAATAATTTCATCGTACTAAAATAGACCGAAACATACAAAACAACAGATTTTATTCTGCCCTACTTTTCCCAGTGGCAAATATATAGAATCATGACCTCCCTGAAAACTTTGTTTGAAAAACAAAAAACCTAAACTTTATCTAACTTGCCTTCACGCTTTTCATAGTGTTGCAGAAACTGATATTTCAATTAACAGATAGTGATCAGTTGATATCAACTGTCAAGAAAGTACTCATAAAGGCTGTCAAGAAAGTATTCTTAAAGTATTCTTAACTCATGAGAGTATTTTTAAGACAAATTACTCTAACAAACTACCTTCCCAACCAGTCATCATAAGATGGGGTACTTGGCTGAAGGCAGCTGAGTAGATAAAAATGATTTTAACTTTGGAATAAAAGATCGTTTAAGTTACCTGTTGATTGTTGATGTGGAGCGGGCATTTAGCCGGTTTAAAGCGATTTTCATGCACAACGTTCGAGTTTGAGAACTTGAAAATGGCGGTTGTTTGCAATTGCAACAATTTTGCAAGTGATTAATAGACTTTGTTCAAGGTATGTCCCATTTTGTCGGCCGGCCGACTGCTCTGATCGGTAGTTTTCCGTGGTTTCTCCGATCATCACCTGGCGAATGCCGGAGGAGTACTCTACCAAACGGGCCACGGACCGCGCGCGATGTCCTTCCTCTTCCTTGTCCTATCCTCTCCCCTTACACACACACACACGCACACACACACACTTACACTAACACACACTTACACTAACACACACTTACACTAACACACACGTACACTAACACACACTTACACTAACACACACTTACACTAACACACACTTACACTAACACACACTTACACTAACACACACTTACACTAACACACACTTACACTAACACACACTTACACTAACACACACTTACACTAACACACACTTATACTAACACACACTTACACTAACACTCACTACACTACCACATATTCCGGGAGATCGGTCGGGAGCTTAGAGCTTGTCCCGGCTGGGGCGGTGCCCCGTTGGTGGGAGAGTCCTGGTTAGGGGACACCCCACTAGCCGACGGTAGGTGGGCGCCGGATCTCGCCATCCAGCGGGGGAAGATCACCGCCATCTCCCGAGAAAAAAACACGCACTACACTTACGGGAATAATGACCAAAGCAGTTGACGCGCCCGGAAACTCGAAAAAAATCAATCAAAAGCAGTACACGGGGTGCAATTATTTGCCGCTCTTGATGAAAATGGGTGAAAATGAATCAGTTTTTCATCTTGATTACATATATAATTTTAGTTTTTTCTATCACGTGCATTTTTTGCAAAATTTTCTGTTTTTCGAATTTCACGCTCTATGTCATACATAAACTCGGGGCTGCGTCAATTCGCTGCTTTTGATTAAAAGTAGAGTGACAATGACTCGGTGTTGCAACCTGATTAAATATGTTGATGTGGTTTCTTCACATCGCCCACGGTTTCTGCGAAATTTACGATTGATTAAATTTCAAACGAACATTAGCAATATATTACTACAATAACTTACGTTAGCCATTAGACATATACCACGTGGTCGTGACATTCCTATACCAAGCCCATCACATGACCTACCACCTACATCATCTACCATACCTACATCAGATTATTCAGACTGCTGTCATAGTGCAATGGACGTTACTGATTTCCCCAAAGAAGAGAGAAGACCTCAGTTGTTTAATCAAGAATAACTTAATGATTTGATGCAAAATATTGGCCTCTCAAAGGAATCGGCGCAGGTTTTAGGCTCACGGTTGACAGAGACAAATACACCCGCTCCAGACACAACGTTTTACTGGTATCAAAAGAGAGAGAGAGTTTCTTGATTATTTCACGAAAAAGGGTCAGTTTGTATAATGCAACAACATTTATGATGTACTTCCAAGCCTTGGGATAAGATATGTCAGTAATCAATGGAAGTTGTTAATAGATTCTTTGAAACGCAGCCTCCATACTGTTCTGCTTTATAACGGAAATCAATACGCTTCAGTGCCAGTAGCTCATTCTGTTCATTTAAAGGAAACATACGAAAACATGAAAGAACTTAAAAAATAATAATAACACCAATAGGTTGTCTGTGGAGACTTGAAAGTTATTGTAATATTGTTGGGACATCACGTAGGATTTACAAGTTCCTCTACTTTCTAAGTGAATGGGATAGCAGGGTTATTGAATTGCACTGGGTTAAAAGGGATTGGTTAATCATAAATACTTTGAATATTGAAGATAAAAATGAAATATGAAGTTTGGTTAATCGTGAAAATATTATTTTACCACTAATCCATGTCAAGCATGATAGAATTAAAGTTTGTCAAGGCTCTAAATAAGAATGGAGATTGCGTTAAAAATATTTGTTCAACATTTCCTTTTCTTTCATATGACAAGCTTAAAGAAAGCATCTTTGTTGGATATCAAATTAAAAAGCTGATAAAAATGAACACTTTGAAACTTTAATGAATGATGAAGAAAGACTGGCCTGATCAGGTTTCAAAAATATCTTCTTCATTTTTTAAGGAAATAAAAAACATCCGGATTTCAAATCTACGGTGAATGAAATGCTAATATCCAGAATTTAGAATGAAACATGAGCATCAAACTTCATTTTCTCCACAACAAACTTGATTTCTTTCCTTATAATCTGGGGAATTTCAGTTATGAACATGAAGAGAAGTGGTATCAAGACCTAAAAGAAATGAGAAATCGTTATCAGGGCAGATATGAAGTGATGATAGCAAACTACTGTTGATCCTTAAAGGGAGAAAGTGTAAAATTGCACAGAAGACGATTTATGAGGAAAAATTTCAGCAAAAGAAAGTAGCAGAAGTTAGCAGAATCTCTGATATTGTTAGTAAAAATATAACATTATGATTAATGTAAATATATTGTCAATATGTGTACCGCTTATATTCATATTTATACTAATTTTTCCTCCAGTAGAATTGTGTATACAGAGTTTTAAATCGTTTATACAACGTGCCTTTCTTGAAAATTTCATAAATTAGGATCATTTTTTTACTAGTCTTTTCGTTGAATTTACAAAAAATCTTACGTGTTAGAGAAAAATGTATTTCACATCTATTGATTATTAGCTTAAATGAATTTAAATCACCCATCAGAACCAAAAGCGCAGAGAATTTTTTTTCGCAGCCCTGTGTTATTGTTGGGGGCGTAAAGTCCGCTGGGACACCGGACTAGTGAATACGACTGAGCCGTTTTCTCTCACAAGGAAAGGTGTTGATGACATGATGTCGAGATCTGAAGAAAACGGGTTCATTTGAAAAAAAAATCAAAAGTATTTAATTACAACACATGCTCTTATTTTTGGATCGCATTTATCATAAATAGTTTTTTTCATCTATTGTATTAGTCTGTTTTTCAGGCCACTAATACTAACTTCCAAATTCTGCAAACACATGACACTTTCAGGAACTGCAGAACTTCGAATTACACAAAATAAACACATATGGAAGTCATAATTTCTTGTATTCATTCATTCTAAAGCTTCATTAGGTTTGTAGTTTCGAACAAACCAATATAGTATTTAAAGTGACTGCCCAGGCGACTAGGAAAGCACCTGGCAGGATAACACAATCTGATTTTGCAAAGTCTAAATGAAGGCAATTGCCCGGGAAAATAGTCGGCCACCAATGAGGCTGAGAAGTAAAGGGCAACAAAGGTGTCGCCCTGAGATCCTTATAAGCTGACGATATTTCCATGGCACCCCTCTTAGGGGGTAAAGCTCCCTCGAGGAGTGGAGTACAAGGCATGGCCATCAGTGTTCCAACCTTGACATCGCCTCTGGTTGATATATTTTTTCGTAAAGTTTTTATTTTTTATTTTTTCGTTTAAATTTATTTAGTTTTTCGTTTTTCACTTTCTCGCCTTAAGACGCTCTTCTTAAGAAGAAAACATTATGTAATTGTGCACAGAAAAACGGCGAATTTTCGGCAGAAAAACTCTTATTGCTGGGCCCTCGTAACGAAAAAGTGGGTATCTCCAGTTAAATATAGAAAAAAATCCTCTAATACGTGGGTAATCCATACTTCTGTTAAACATAGTACTTAATGCACATCAAGAAACGAAAAGCCATTGTTAATGGCGAGTATCCGTTAAGGATTTAATAGTGCACCGACCCTTGAGATCAATCGAAACAAATGACATTTAGCAAAACATGGCATGTGAGTACACATAGTATCCCAAGAAATGGAATAACATATGTTTTATTTTCTCTTTATAGTTGGTATTACGAAAATTATTGAACGATATTCGAACGATTAGTAATGCGATTACCGCATCAATTTACGAACTTGAACTGCGTCCTTTATTTCCTGTTTAGCAGCCTCATTGTATTAAGAAATGTAATATTCTTAAACAATAGCGCCTCTCTCCGTTGTTTCCTGACTCCTCTCGTGCGTTCTGCACTGTCTATACTCCCGCGGCCCACGCCAAGGAGTAAGCAACGCGTCTGCAGGCAGAAGGCGTGGAGGTATCCGATACCGCGCACGGGACGCTGCCACAATGCTCGGGCGGCAGATTTCAGGATGCGAGGCGCCATTATTTACAACACTCGATCGCCTTCTGTTAGCAGGCAACGCCCACCGCCCACCGAGTAAATTGGGCGACTCCCGCTCCGCCATTATCCACCTTTCTTCCCTCTTCGGCAGTCTTTTGTCTGCAACACGCGTCACAACAATGGAGTTCTTTTGGTCGTCTTCAGACTTTTCATTCTTTTGGATTTCTATAGACGAGTGTCAAAGAGTATTGCGGTGTCTTATTTCAACTTTGTCAATTTTCGTTCTTGAAAAAGCAATCACTCAAAGAAAGTAGCATTCTCATGAGGACAAAAATTGAAAAACAAAAGAAAGCTTACCTTTAAATTCTGATTAATACTGATAAATGATAGGTATTTCCTCAACGAACGAAAGAAGAGAAATGGAATCTAGTTTTAGACAAGTCAATTAACTAACTAGACAATTCTCACACGTCCTTATACCAAATTTTCTCGCAAACTGATTACGCATTATAGAGAAAGTATTGTAATGTTCTGGGAAAACATGGCATATTGTCGACATAAAAACTTATTTCCGCGCCCTGGAAACGAAAAATTGGGTAAATATTGTTCCTATGTGTACTAAATTACTTCCTCTAGCACGTTGTGTAATCATAATTCATTACTTCATTACGTAATCCAGAAATTTAAGTGGTGCTCAAACAGCACGTACTTTCTCCCGCGTATTTTCAATTAGAAAAATATTTGAACTTTTGCAATTTTCAAAAAATCAGCGTTTTCAACGAAAATGATACCTGCATTCTCTTAAACGTTCATTACACTATGCAATAACAAAATTTAATAAAAAACAATGGAGCCATTTTTTTGAAAATTTGGAAAATGTCCCAGAGGCTTTATGTAAAGAGCCCCTCAAAATTAAAATATCGGTTTCAAATTCAAAGGCCCGCGATTGATTGCAGAAAATCAATTTTGGAGAAAATCGGCCGGTTTAGCCACTAGCGGTTTAGCCAACCACCAAAAACGGTTTAGCCACCAGCGTTGTTCGTAGACGGTCAGGCGTTTTGCCGTCATTCGATTTTTCGGCATCAAGGACCCACAAAACATGGATTCTGGCTACACCTTGTGATATAGGATTTTTTTCTTAATATAGCATCTGGAGATATATAATTTTTCGTTGCCAGCATTACATAACTTTATCTCTACTCCGTAGGGAGAAAGTAACCTGCAGTCTCCGCGGTTTCCAGGAGTCTAGTTCTTTGAAGACAGTGAAGAAGACACCAGCAGTCTTGCGACCGTCGGCCAGCTAGCTGTTCTCATGTAAGTGGTGCTTTATTTATTGAATGACCGTAAGCTGCATAGCCAGCCAAGCAAGCAGTAAAATATGTTTCTTAAAATCTCTGAAACACACTGATAGCCAATAGAAGAGAGTGATTGTAGTCAGACCATCTCGTTTTCGCGGATCAAACCGGCTGGACAACTTCTGCTCGGTGTTTCTTCAAGAAAGTGAAATAATTATTTTATTGGTTTATAAGTGTTATTTGCTTCATCATCCATCAAAAGACTTGCAGCCCGCACAGTGTTTTCACCGCTTTCAACAATTCTCCATGGAAGTTATGGCAGACGATCACAATCACATTTAGCAGTTTTCTGTATCAGGATTTGATATTTGATGTGGTTTGTTAATATAATTCCTTTTCTTTTCAAGTTCTTTTGCAACAGTGCCCAAAAATAGTAATGCCTTGCTTTTCCAATCTTCTTTGAGTAATGATAACCCACTGTGTATACTAGTTCGTTGCGATTTGTTCAATCTGAATGTTTTTGATGTTTTCCTGCATCTATTTCGAAACGAAATTAGTGCATTTTTTATTCAATATTCTTAACGTTTAGCTAGCATGTACGATAATTTCTTAATGGATTCAGGAAGCCGTTTATATGTCAGTTCTCTGTAGCTGGTCGCCAAAATCGGGACAATGTTATACTAAAATAAGGAACGTACAAAGTCGGTCGCCACGTTTGCAGAATGCTCAGTGTCTTCCCTGGGCTCCCCTTCGAAGAATTCCGAACGGATGCCGAAGCAGTTGTTGAGTTACGCACTGCGTGCGATGTTTGCTTGTCCGTCCAACCCTCAACCCCATCCTTCGCTGGCCGGACGACGACGGCCTGTTCACCGTGCTCGTGACCTAGAAAGAGTCCTGCAGTTCTGCGAAGACGCCTGAGTAAAACAAAAGGTTTGAATTGAAGGCATCGAAGCTACATAATGACAACCCGTGTTTCACATATCTCAAGTAAGTTATTTGTATATCAAGTAGAGCTTCATTCACGAGAGAAAGCAGTTTTGTTCCGAGTGCGACAGCGCGAAGAACATAATCCTCCCGAGTGAATGAAGTCCTGGTAAACCCCGTGTCATGTACAAAACTTCATTTTTAAACAATATTTATTAGCGTGCATACTTATGCCACGAAGGACGAAACAGTTCAGAAGACGGCGGGCCCCTTCAGGGGGTCACCGTTAGGTGAGTGTGATTTCAGTAGGTTTGCATTCTGCATGGTGGAATGGAGGAATTGAATCAGACAAACGATTCACATTATTTACACTCTCAAGATGAACATCTCAAATTTCTAATGAAATCATTAAAGAAGCGGAATGTGATAATTCAAAATTATTTTCAGAAAAATCGAGGCACATCTACAAAAAAGAGTACGAAAGTTTCTGCAAATGGAGAAATGACTGGAAAGTAAGAAAAGTTTCAGAAGAAATTATGCTGGGGTATTTTAACAATAAATCAAAAGCATACAAGTCTTTATTGTTGATTTTCAATGGTGATAGCTACGTTACGTGTCAAAGAAAGTGTTCCTATCTCTAAGTAAGTACATATGTATTTCTCTAGTAAAAATTGTTGACGATAATGTTTTTAATTGAAGCGGTTTAATTGATATTGGTATTTTTAGATATTGTAAATTGATTGGATTATTAAAGAGACATGGAAAAGGCTGCTAGCCAATAAAACTAAGACATATGCAAAGAATAAATTTTACAGATTTGTTAAAGAAGCTTGTGACAATCAGTATTTATAATTGAAGGTTAGATTTTAACTTATATGTATTCTTTTAGATTTATGGTATATATCCAAACTCTCCTTTCTAAGATTCTAATGATAATGGGAGTCGCTGGTGGGTCTGGTTAAATTAATGCTCTGCTATTACTTAAATCCCTGGAGGAATAAAGACATTTTAAATTAGAAAAAAATCTGATTAAAGCCGCACTTTAATAACGTTTAAAAATAAAAATATTAAAATGTTGACAAATAAAAAAGTCGTCGACGCATCTTGTTAATTAAGAAAGGAAGACTGTAGACGTTTATCTCTCTATTTTATTGTCCGAGTTTTTAAATACGAACTCGTACTATTACATTTGTGAGCTAAAGTGTCTCAAATGACTTTAAATAAAGTATTTCAAAGACTCAAGCATTTTCTTTGAAAAAGAGTCAAATTTCGCATTTACGTCAAATTACGCTTAAACGCCATTTTCTTGAAAAAGGCTCCACATTTTTCAATGAAAATTGCCAATTAGGACGAGGTTTTCCTCTTCTTTAACATTCTTAAAGTAACATTTCGCTTCTACAATAAGAAAACGGAAAAATTGAAAATATGTCAAAAAATATGTTTGGGCAACGATAGATGGCAGCTGGCAAGAGGATGGGGTAAGACCATAAAGCTAGTCCACATCAATTAAATTAGAAAATATTACTACGAGAAAGTCTGAGCCATTCAGAAGCACCACTAGTTTAATAACGTTGTCCTTCAAAAATTCCGCATTAACTGAAATTCCGCTTTTCTTTGGTTAAGTTCATCGGAACATTCTAGCGACTGGAATCGATAAGAGTAACGATGTAGGTTAATAAGTCTGTCTTGAGAGCCGGACCGAAATACATCGATGGCACGCGCGAAAATTAGTTTGACGAGTCCTCAGAAGTAATGAGAAATGCGCTTAGTCTTCATTGCGAAAATTACAGAAAAGAACTCACCAATACTTACTTAAGATGCGAGATTATTAAACTTGTCTTATTAATTTAAACTCAGCTAATTTTGCTTGCCTACGCTTCCTGGAATATTTCATATTGCTTCCTTACAGCGGTTCTACACGCGAAACCCTTCATAGACAGACCTCATTATCTCTAGAACAAGATCATATTTCCTTGTGTAAATAAGAGAGAACATGATATTATTTCATTCAATTTCAGTCATAACCTTATTCATTTTTCATCTAAATGTTTCAAAGAAGGTAACGTAATTTAGTTCTTGCTTGATGATGAAACTTCATTCTAAGCGAACTTCAAATAATTAACATAATGAAATAGGTATCACATTAATAGCAAATACAGATTGGTACTCTGTTCAATCTCGCAATCAAATTTTCAGTCTCGCCGCCAAGGCGCAGCCCCTAACAGCTTTTTTCCCGCGCGGCCACCCACTATTAAGCGCTTACTTTCACCAACCTCACAAGTCGCTCTCTGTGCATGCCGGCACGCTTCTACACTTCGGAAACTACTACAAAAGGGCAATAAAATAATTTGCAGCGTCTTCCGCGCAAACCGCCGTTCGCACGGGCCCACGCCCGCCCAGTACAATGACCGCCGCATCTCGGCGTCGCCAGCTGGGGTCTTAGCCCTCATTAGCCAAGCGCTGGGCCACCCGGCACGCGGGGCCCTCACCCCATCGCTCGCTACCTGACAAGCAACCAGGAATGTACAAACATTTCTGGGAATCGCTTCGGGCCTCTCTCGCAAAAATAAGCCCGTCAATGCATCTCGCCGACAAAGGCGCACTGCCGGCGCGCCGCCCCCGCTCTGGCCACCTGCATGCCAGATGCCTCAATTCCGGTAAAATCGCAAACACAAACGGGCCGCCACCGCGGGCATCCCACGTGCCACCGCCTTTCTCTCTGATCGCCGCCAATGTCACGTGACACTCAGTGTCACGCAAATGTCACGTGACACCCCCCCCGGAAGGCACATCACGAATAGGGAGCCGATCGCGGGCACTCCAAACTTTCCCGCCTTACCATAGGCCCAAGTCACAGCCATGTGACTCTCCCCCCCCCACGGCCTCAATCACACCCGCATAATAAATACTGCGACTTCGCTCACACACGGGGACAAGAGAAAGAACAGAGACAACAGAGAGAACAGAGAGACAACAACCAAACGACAAACAGAACAACGACAGACAACCAGAACAAACAGACAACTCATCAAGGTCGACTGTTCCTGCCTCGCCTATCAAGGCGATTAGTACGGCCATATCTAACCAGCCTCAAATTCGTGCCACTCGCGAGCCGCAGCCGCCACTTGGCCGAATTCACGGCAAACTCCACCACCTGCTCCGGTCATCTGAGTCCGCGCCCATGCCAGTTCGCACCACCGAACTGCCTGGAGCCTACCTCAGCCCGGACAGCGACACACTCAGCCGAGTGATTTGGGTTGCTGCCTTCCTTGCTTCAAACTGTAAGTAAGCTGCCAAGTGTACTTCAAGAAAGAAGAGCAATCATTAACGTCATAAACTATCAATGGTCCTCCGGCTTTTTATAAATCAAAATCAATTGTACTCAATTATCAAGCAATTAAATTTATTTATTCTACTTGCATATTATCTATCATTGCCCTGAAGGCAAACAATCCCCTGAAACCCGTTCTGATCCCCGTATGTAGTCGCACTCGCAGCACGGCAACTCCCAGGCTGCATCTGCTACATACTCATTAAATGTGTTTTAACTTTTGTTTTGGGATAAGACCTTGTTCATTCTAAAATATTTTCTCTGGTTAATATAAAGTTTGTAATAATTAGTTTTTTGGTTTAATTTTTTGAATAAATTATACTGTTATTTATTACGTAATAACGTGTATTTTATAGCCCTGAAGCAGGTCAAATGAGTGGTTGAAACGCTGGGTCGGTTTAAAAGATTCTTTATAGTCGTCTTCACAATCCATTATTTCCTTAAGACCCGAAGTAAAAGTTCAGTACTTGAATTGCGAATACAATACAACCCCAAAGGCAACAGGGAGGTACAGGGTATCGCAAAGGCGTTTCCTACATGCAGTTTGGTGTCGAATCTGTCTGAGTTTTTTTTTCTGTTAACTTTTGTAAGAACAGAGCACAGTTCTTTCAATTCAAAGGTTGAACGTCATTTGTATTTAATTATTTTGTCATCTCAAACAAAATATATTTTAACTCTAATTCGTTTGTTTAGGCGTTTCAAACAATGATTAGTGTAGAGTGGATTAGAAATTGCAATACTATAATATTACCTAACCATTACCAAGGTGAGAAAGTACATCCTATGTATGTGAAGTAGATCCACTTTTTCGAACCTGATCTTTATTTTCATTGTAATGAGTTTCAAGATAAACAATTATTTCTTTAAGCAATCACTTTTACAACATTACTTCGTTAAATCTTACAACTACAGTTTTACTAAATATTTCGTGTATTCCCGTAATTTTGTGTCAGTCGTTTCCCGTAAGGGTACCCTCGGATAAGATGGTAAAAACTTCCCCTGAACCAAAAGACATATGAGTAGTTATACTATAGTTCTAACATAAAAATATTTTTTTATGTTTCTTATCCCCCATCCCACTACACACCCTTCTACAGCCCAAAACGTATTTTTTAAAATTTTATTTTTTTCGTATAAGATGGTAAAAAGTTTACCTAAACCAAATGACATATGAGTAGTTACACTACAATTCTAACATAAAAATAATATTTTTAAGAGGTTTCTCAGCCCCTATCCCAC
Organism: Teleogryllus occipitalis; assembly: GCA_011170035.1. NCBI lineage: Eukaryota > Metazoa > Arthropoda > Insecta > Orthoptera > Gryllidae > Teleogryllus > Teleogryllus occipitalis. Next base: position 7,282 of record BLKR01016747.1, on the reverse strand, counting down.
CACCCACACCACTCTGCAGCCCAAAACGAATTTTTTTAATTTCGTTTTTTTCGTAGCCTTAACAATACTTTATCTGACTGAAAAAATATAATAAATAAGAAAAAAATTGTACTATCAGAAAAACATTTTTCAAATTTTCTAGGCCCAAATTCAAACACAAAAAAAATATTTTTGAAAAAATAAAAAATATTTTTTACTACTTCTTAGAACCCTGAAACAGGTTTGATTTTCTTACAAGAAATATAAAGAAAAAAATTGGAGCCGTTTTTGAAAAAAATTGGAAAATGCCCGGGGCTTCATGTAAAGTACCCCCAAATTTTAAAGAATGTTTTTCAAAATTTCAAAGCTTCAACTAGAGCCAGATTGACAGGGGTTTCTTCAATTTGGAAAAGATTGTACGCATGATTAAGGCGCTAGTAGTGTTCACGGACGGGCATACGGACACATACACACACACACGGACACACAGACACACACACACACGGACACACAGACACACACACACACGGACACACAGACACACACACACAGACACACAGACACACACACAGACACACAGACACACACACAGACACACACAGACACACACAGACACACACACACAGACACACACACAGACACACACACAGACACACACACAGACACACACAGACACACACAGACACACACAGACACACACACAGACACACACACACAGACACACACACAGACACACACACACAGACACACACACAGACACACACACAGACAGACACACAGACAGACACACACAGACACACACACAGACACACACAGACACACACACAGACACACACACAGACACACACACAGACACACACACAGACACACACACAGACACACACACACAGGCACACACACACACACGGACACACACACACGGACACACACACACCCACGGACACACACACACCCACGGACACACACACACCCACGGACACACACACACCCACGGACACACACACACCCACGGACACACACACACACACGGACACACACACACACACGGACACACACACACCCACGGACACACACACACCCACGGACACACACACACCCACGGACACACACACACCCACGGACACACACACACCCACGGACACACACACACACACACGGACACACGGACACTTCCCCTCCCAGAAGGCACCAGTATTATTGGTTTCGCGAACGACATTGCTAACGTCGCCGTTGCGAAGTACATTGAGATTGTGTATATTTGCAACGAAGCGATCGCTATTGTTAGTAAGTGGTTGAAGTCCTCAGGGCTGCAGTTAGCTGAGCACAAGACTGAGGTTCTCCTAGTCTCTAGCAGGAAAAAGAGAGAAACCATCACTCTCAAAGTGTGAGACCACCGTATTGAATCACAGCCGTCGATCCAATATCTTGGTCTCATGATTGACGCCCGTCTGACATTTGCTGACCACCTGAAGTACGCCAGCAATAAAGCTGCGGTAATTAATGCAGCACTGTCGAGACTAATGCCCAACATAGGGCCCTGTCAGGAGAAACGGAAGCTTCTGGCCTTGGTTGTGAGGTCCGTCTTGCTCTATGGAGCCCCAGTATGGGCCAACTCCACGATGATAAATAGCTACATCCGAGGGATGACGTCAGTGTACAGGTTATCAGCATTGCGGGTAGCTTGTGCATTCCGCACTGTGTCAAACGATGCAGTGTGCGTCATCGCAGGGATGCCTCCTGTCGATATCTTGGCGCAGGAGAGACGGAGGCGATATCACAAAGAAGAGGAGAACCCAGACTGCTCAACAACACTGCTCGAATGGCAGGATCGATGGGACAAGTCCATTAAAGGAAGATGGACGTACCGCATGATTCCCTTCATTGCACCGTGGATCAACCGTAAACACGGCGAAGTAAATTTCTTCTTAACCCAGCTGTTGTCTGGACATGGATGCTTTCTGGCATATCTCCACAGGTTCAAGCTGGAGGATACCCCATTCTGTCCACTATGTGAACCTGCTGTCGAAGACGCCGAGCATGTGTTCTTCCAGTGCCCGCGATACCATGTGCAGCGACGGCACGTTATGAGTATACTCGGGATCGACCCTCTGACACCCGAAGCAATGGTTGGGTGCATGCTCGCTTCAGAAACCAACTGGGATGCGGTGAGCGCATATGCGCAGACCATAATAGCTGAGCTGAGGAGAATAGAAAGGGAAAGAAGAGAAGTCGACTGATCCTCGTTTGATCCTTCCTACGTTTTGGCGAAGAGAAGTGGCTGGTGACTAGGCCACTCTAATCCACTCCCCGTGATGTAATGCCTAACGGCGGTTCCGCGGGGAGGATGGAGGAGAAGGGAGGTTGGTTTTAGTGGGTAAAAATCTCACACTATCATGTGGTACGGGCCGCATGGTGTCTTTTGAAGATTTCCACCTACCCTCGTAAAAAAAAAAAAAAACACCCACGGACACACACACACACCCACACGGACACACACACACACACGGACACACACACACACACACGGACACACACACACACGGACACACACACACGGACACACACACACCCACGGACACACACGGACACACACACACCCACACGGACACACGGACACACACACACGGACACACACACCACACGGACACACACACACACACACGGACACACACACACACGGACACACACACACACGGACACACACACACACGGACACACACACACACGGACACACACACACACGGACACACACACGGACACACACACACGGACACACACACACGGACACACACACACGGACACACACACACGGACACACACACACGGACACACACACACGGACACACACACACGGACACACACACACGGACACACACACACGGACACACACACACGGACACACACACACACGGACACACACACACGGACACACACACACGGACACACACACGGACACAAACACACACGGACACAAACACACACGGACACACACACACGGACACACACACACGGACACACACACACGCACACACACACACACGGACACACACACACACACGGACACACACACACACACGGACACACACACACACGGACACACACACACAGACACATACACACGGACACACACACACGGACACACACACACACACGGACACACACACACGGACACACACACACGGACACACACACACGGACACACGGACACACACGGACACACACACGGACACACGGACACACGGACACACACGGACACACACACGGACACACACACACGGACACACACACGGACACACACGGACACACACACGGACACACAAACACACGGACACACACGGACACACACACGGACACACACACACACACACACACACGGACACACACACACGGACACACACACACACACACGGACACACACACACACACGGACACACACACACGGACACACACACACACGGACACACACACACGGACACACACACACGGACACACACACACGGACACACACACACACGGACACACACACACGGACACACACACACGGACACACCCACACGGACACACACACGGACACACACACACGGACACACACACACGGACACACACACACGGACACACACACACGGACACACACACACGGACACGGACACACACACGGACACACGTTTTCAAAAAAACAGTTTTCGGTGTCAGGGGACCCCAAAACGTTTATTTCCGTTGAAATCTCGAAAGCGATTTTCCGCAGCATCACATAACTTTCTCTATACTATGTATATTACACCGTATATGCGTATGTATACGAGAAAGTTATAAAGCATCAAGCATATTCTTTATTTTAGCATTTAATATTGTAATGATTACAATGATGCATAAAAACGCAATTCATAAAGTTCAATCTTCATTAACAATACGAATATAGAATGTAATAAAAAAGTCAATACTTAAAAAGAAGTACAAGTATATACTCAAATTGCTTCGAAAATCTCGTAAATAAAATATGTAAGACATACAGTGAAGTGAATAAATATCTAAAATGAAGCAAAGTGAAGTAAAACGAAACCTGACATTGTAAATTTTTTCCAGAATATATCCAAATAAATACTGCCAATTTATTACTTACGGATAGTTGACTTACAAGATGACAAATTTTGTTTTTAACTCCAAAGCTCCAACGTTAACCTCACTCTTCTTTTCATCCGATGACTTCGAATAGAAAGGCACACGAATAGAAAGATAGCTGCCCAGCACCCCACAATCGTGACGCGCATACCACGAGTTGAGGTGAGCACGACCTGTTAGACCTCAAACATGCGACAGGCAGACCACAAATGCTGCCCAAGAGCAGTGATTGACGGAGCGTTATCACAGGGCCAGCCGCAGGAAAACTACCGACGTGCTTTGGAAAGAGTCATCACGGCCACGTTGGGTTGTAGAAACTCTCTGACACATCATTCATAACACTCATTTATCTCTTCACAACCTTCTTCCTTCTGATTTTAAGAAGTTTACGTGATGTTCCAATATTCATTAACCAGAAGGAACTCAACTTATCTGATTATTCACAATTGCAGAGAATCTTTCCGAGAATTTGGGAGTTTAATTATCTCATTTTCACCAAATTTTGACTAATCATCTTATTCATTCAGGCAAACAATATTTATCAAAGAAATTCACAGTCGGGACAAATCTCAAAGCAAGATTGTGCAAATCTTTCATCATATGAACTGGAAGCGGTATTGTGATAGATATTACTGGAACTTTCAATACGACTCAAAAATAATGAGCAGAGTACTTGTTGGCATGTTCATGAAGTTTGAGTTTTGTATTAAGGGAATACGACATTGATATTTTGGACAGAGGTTTCCGAAATGTGATGGAATTGTTAAAAGAAAGAGAATGTGATGTAATTATGCTGATTTTGAAAGGAAAGTGAGACCAATTAAGTACAAAACATTCGAATGAATCTCATTATATATCTGCCGGGAGCGGTGGCTCAGGGCATCACCTGATGTCATTGCAGTGCTTCTGACCGGGAGATCCTTGGACTCGAGTTCCGACGCGTCGGAACGGCGTCAGGACGGCCTGCCGTCGCGACGGCGTCAGGACACCCTGCCGTCGCGACGGCGGCAGTTTCGACACTAGCTTGTCAGATAGGTCGAATTCAGCAGCTGTCTGAAGGAGAATTCTAGCGACCGCCTGCTCTGATGGTTGTTTTCCGTGGTTTCTCCGATCAACACCATGCGAATGCCGGAGCAGTACCCTAACAAACGGGCCACGGTTCTTCCTCTTCCTTGTCCTATCCTCTCCCCTTACACACACACTTACACTTACATGCACTCCACTACCACATATTCCGGGAGACCTGTCGGGAGCTTAGAGCTTATCCCTGCTGGGATGATATTCCGCTGGTGGGAGGTGCATGATTGGGGAAAATCCCCTCCAGTCGACGTAAGTCGACGCCATATCTCGCCATCCAGCGGAGAAAGATCCACCTCCTGCGATGAAAACGTACAGTTCACATACGGGACTAATGACTTTAGTGTACGCGCCCGAAATCACTGATCAATCGATCAATCAATCAATCAATCTTTTTGTATCGAAAATTCTGCGGATAGTGGAAACAGTGCTTAGTGTAATTCGTCAAATGTGCAAGCTTTTGGACCATCAACTACGTTATGGAATCCATCCAAATACTTGAACATATTGCAAAAAAGCTTCTTTTCTCAAAATACTTTTGTCAAACCACTACTTTTATGTTGAATAGAATTATTAATCTAGTGTACTTGACAAACAGTACTTTGTTTTGAACTAAAGTTGCAAGTTTTGATATTTTTTGTGAAGTACGATTTGCAATAAACAAAAAATCTGCGATTTCGTTCCATGATAATTGTGTGTATAACAACGACAACCAAACTGACCACAACTGCACCCACTATGAATGGTTTTTAACTCTTAATCTAACAATTCATGCATTATAATCGTGAACTGAAATTAGTTTTAATGTAACGACACCTATTCACGGATGAAGAATATAAGAAATTTCTAGTCTTTTCAGGTTACTTTTACAGCCTCTTTTCCAAGTTGAGTATTTATTCTCAGCTAAGGAAAAACGTCCCTGCTGGATGGCAAGATCCGTCTATGTTATAACTAGAGACCGGTAAGAAATATCTGCAATTTCATAATCACAAAAGTATTAACACTGTAAATTTATTAATAACTAGCTGGTGTACCGGCGTTGCTCGGGTTTATAGTAAATTATTAGTCAGGGAGAGGAATTCCATTTTTTCATTCCCTGCGGTGGGGCCTACTATCTCTTCTGTTGTATCCCTTCTCCGCCCTGCTCCTCCCTGCCATGCTCTGCACGGCCACGCTTCGATAGCCCTGTCTTCTCTTCACCTCCATTTGGAAATTTCCGGTCTACCTCGCTCACTTTTTCACAAAAAATTATATTTTTCTTATTTGGGCTTCCAGCTCCTAAACTTCCTTCACTTTATAACTAAAAACAATAAACAATTCTAAACTACAGAATAAAATACTTGTAGACTCACGTATATTTTTTTGTGGAGTTTCACATATTACTTCCAATACTGTCAATAAATTGTCACATTGTAAAACTTACTCTTTTTTATATTTTGTCTTCTCTTGTATTCATAAACAAATATTTGAAATTGATCTTTCAAATCGTGACCTTGAAGGGACTGACTGTTTTAAGCGAAGTTTAACATGCCAGAGTTCTCGCACGGAGACGCTAGAAGATTGATATGGAATATGAATGTATATGTCAAAACGTAATTGACGAATCATAATCATAAAAGTAAATGAAAGTATCAATATTGAAAGTAATTGCCAGTACTTATAATTATTTTGAAGACGAAAAATATATATAAGTTTAAACTACGTGTAGAACAAAACTTTATTTTTTTATGTAAATCAATTAATCATAACATTAAAGCATGAGAACAATACTGATCCATCAACATGTACATTGTGGGTACACACTAAATTGACAATCTTTTAAATTGACAAACCATATTAGCTTCATTATTTGATCTCAAGTGCTACATATTAAGGATCTTGAAATGTGAATAACAGAAACCAATTCATGTGCTGGAAGCAATTGCAATGCAAAATAATAGCACAGATTATTCTCAATATGTAAGTGATCATTGCTTAATTACATACTACTGCACTAATCTTCTGCACATAATGAAGAAAAAAATCAACTGGATGAAACCAAAACATACAAACATTTTACATTTTACCAATTTGAACATGAGAACTGTGTAAATAGTCAAATTGTGAG
>BLKR01016746.1:0-21115 GCA_011170035.1 Teleogryllus occipitalis | reverse complement strand
TATGAAGGTAATTTTGAAAGTAAAATGTCATGATCAATGATGTCAAAAGCTTTTGAGAGATCTAAAAATAATCCAATAGGTGCCTCGTTTTGATCTAATGATGAGGCGACATCTTTAAGAAAAGAAAATATAGCTGTTTCCGTTGATTTTGATTTTCTAAATCCATGTTGGCAATCTGAAAGCGCGTCGTGTTTAGTGAGAAAGGTTTCCATTCGTACGTAAAAAAGTCTCTCTAATATTTTTGAAAAAACTGATAGAAGAGAGATGGGCCGATAATTTTGAATTTCATTTTTGTTGCCTTTTTTGAAGAGCGGCTTAATTTTAGCTGTTTTGAAAATATCTGAAACGTTCCAGTGCATAAAGATGCATTAAATATGTGAGTTAACGGGTGTATAATGGCATACGCACAAGTCTTTAACAAAGAATGAAGCTGAACTCGTGGCTCATTGCAAAGTCGCAAGCCTTTCACCACTGAGATCCGGGTTCGATTCCCGTCGAATCTCATGTGAAATTTGTTCCAACAAAACGAGTTAGGCTGCTTCACAAGGGCTAGTCCAACCCCTGTGAAGTGTCCTAAACCCTACCCCTATCCTTATTCCTTCCTAATTCTGGCCGCTGGGTAGTGACGCAGGAGCGCGCGGTAGGAGGCGCGTACGCGGAAATGCTACCTGGCGGTCCTCTTGACAACCGACTACGACGAGACGCGACAGACAATGTTAACGGAGGATTACTCCATAAAACAAGCGCAGTAATAGGAGGATTACTCCGAGAAGCGCAAAGCGCTCAACGCCCCCAAGGGGCTTGGAGACGCGTTGCGTCGAAGTAGACGCAACAAATTAAAAAAAAATCTGGGAATTCATCTAAACCGGACGAATATTTATTTTTTAGTTTACCGATTATTTTGAGAATTTCATAGGAAGAAGTTTCGGAAATGAACATTGTGTCTAAAATTTTGGGTGCACTGTCTGTTTTTGAATTTTGTGCCTGAAGACCCTTAGTGAGATCGGCAGCAATTCTCGAAAAGTATTGGTTAAAGAGACTAGCCACTGTTGCCGGATCGTTTACATTTATATCGTTATATTTTAAAACAACATTCTCTACGGGTTTTCTAGTTGATTTGGTAGTATTTTTTATTATATTCCACATTGCATTTGTTTTATTATTTGAGTTCAAAATATCCTGATCGTTTTTCATGATTTTTGCCTGCCTTATGACTTTTCGTAACAATGTTTTGTATTTTTTAAAGTAGATAAGGAAATCTTGAGATACGTCATGACGTTTAGAAATGAAAGAAAGAATTCGCTTGTTTTTACAAGATGTCCTAATCCCTTGTGTTATCCAAGAATTGCTTTTCCGTGAATTATTTAATTTTCGTTTTTGAAGAGGAAAGCAAGTGTTAAAATGAATTGAAAGAGTTGAAAAAAAAAGAATTATATTTCTCGTTTGTATCAACAGTATTATAAACCGCTTCCCATGACTCCTGCATCAAGTAGTCTATGAATAATTTAATTTTACTTTTAGTAAACAATCTAGTCATACGTGTATTATTTATTGTGTCAGTGATCGCATTTCTTATAATGGTAAGAATTTGTGCATCGTGGTCACTGTATCCTAAATCTTTTGTTTCAACTTCATATCGAGTAGAAGTTTTGTTAATTATAATTTGATCAATTGCCTTCATCGAATTTTGTGTGATTCGTGTAGGTACATTAATTGTAATGTCTAAATTGAAGGAATTAATTAAATTGAGAAACTTTTCTTTCTCGCAAGATTCGACCAGAAAATCAATGTTAAAATCTCCGCATACAACAATGGATTCAAAAGAGCGATTGCTGACTTTGTTAAGTGTTATCTCCAGGTTTTCTAAGAACAAAATATAATCTGCAGTTCTCTTTGTTGGAGGTCTGTAAATGCAAAGTATTATCACTTTTAGTGAAGTAAGATGTACAACAGAAATTTCGAAAATATTTTCAATGGAATACACATTTAATTCTGCCAAAGGGATAGAATCAATATTATTTCTAACGTAAATACAAGAACCACCATACGTAGGACCTTTATGCGATTCTCTCTCTCTACAATAAAAGCCTGCGAGGTAAAAGTTTGGAATTTGGAAAATGCTAAGTTCATTAGGAGATAACCAATGTTCTGTAAAGCAAAGAACGTCCGTTTGATTTAGATCGCTCTGTAGAGCTGCCTCGATAAACTCAGTTTTATTTGAAAGGGACTGAACATTATGGTGGAGAATGTTTATTTTTTGCAAGTACCTACACGAATGTTTTTCTGCTGCATCTGACTGTAGTTGCTATATATTTACTCCATTTTTACCTCGAGTGCGTGGTCGAAGGTTGTAGTGTGTCCGGGCAGTGACAGGTTGTGAGGAAGATGGGGCATCAGATGAAGACGAATTGGTAGTGGGAATGGGAGAAACGGGAGTAGGTTCAGAGGAAGAGGCAACAGGGTTCGAAATAAGGGTGGGGGGTGGAGAACGTAAGGAAGGCGAAAGGGACGGATTTTTGGCAGAAGACTGCGTAGGACTGGAGTTGATGATGTATTGTGCAAGTTTGTTACCGACTGCATGTTCTGCGTTTTTTTTTTTTTTTTTTTTTTTTTTTTTTTTTTTTTTTTTTTTTTTTTAGGTAGGGGCAAGGTTTTAGCATTGCCCGGGACACAAAATTGTCTAGCTCCGGCACTGATCAATTTCAGAGAATTGAGGTATAGAGAAGTTAGTCTAAGAAGGGAACAAGTTGACAGATTCCACCTGACTACTTTGGCGACAACCAAAAGTTATGACTTTGTGCTGGACAGTGACGTCAGTTGTCTCTTTTTCCTTCATTTGTTTGTTTGGAATTGGCTTTGGCATATTGAAATAAACTGCAATATTTACTCAAACAAACTCGGTCGAGGAATCTGAAAAGCAAATATCTATCTTGCTACTTTATTGCTAGAATTGGCTCAATGAAAAATCATATATTCATTTCACGAAAACATGGAAATTTATTAAATAATTTATAACAATTTTTGGTATTGTTTAACTTTACCCAATATAAAATTAAATGTTTGTCATGACCGTTCCAACCTTATGTCTTCGCGCGCTTTTTGGCCATCTTTATCCATCTCCGACGTCGCTGTCCTCAGGTCCAGACACCATCTTCTCTCTTCTTTTCTCGGAAGCTCACTTCAATTACCGTTCATCAGATCAACAAACTATTTGCTGCTAACATTCCAGTCCAATCACTGACAACTTCGCCCAAGCCCTCAATGTCCCTCCAACTCGTTCACATGAAATATTTTAAGCGCCACTGTCACACTTAGAGTTCCAATTTTGATGTTCTCTCAATATCCATTCCCTAGTAGATGCTTACAAGTCCCCAAAGAAAAAACTCCTAACATTAATTGGAGCACGATCCGTTCATGAGCATGGCATCAGTCAGATTGAATGTCTCTCGTATTCTTTCAGCCCTACAAAGCTCGGTTCATAAATTCGATTGTTTATTTGCAGATAACATTTGATATACTTTCGTACCTAGCCAATCTCTAAATTTCTTGCAAAACGAACTAGCCGTCTTCACGACTGTCACTGCTTTTTCGGCCAATCCCAGAATTCTATATAGAATTAGCTAGCCGTCTCCGCGATTGTCACTCCATGAATATGTTGACCTTGACGACGGCTCGCTTACCGTTGCTATGCTAGCATATTCACATAATTTATCCCCTTTAATTGACGCCATTTAAAATAAATATTGTACAATATTCAGTGACACATTGGTATGTCACAATATATATATATATATATATATATATATATATATATATATATATATATATATATATATATATATATACATAATTGGATATATACACATACACACACACATAATTGGATTTTGTAGACTTTTCATTTTAGCACATCTATTGACATTTATTAAGTTCTGTAAATGTGCGCTCATTGCGATAAAAGCGCTTGTAATTACAAATACGAAACTAACTTGAAATATGGCAGAAAACAACTATCGTTTCTTTATTTTACGCCACGAGCCCCTTCCTGAACGATCAAATAACAAAATAATCATACACAGAGGACGAAGTGGTTAGCCGTTTGAACATTAACGCAAACTGGCAGCTGCGCTAAAACCACAGAGCGAGCGCGGAGCGGCGGTGCTTTTGTTGGCCCAAGGCCCTCGCAAGGAGGGAGCGTGGCGATGGTGGCGCGGGGCGGGCTCTTTGCTTGAGGAAATGTAACGAAGTCAGAGCCACTCAGGCGCGAGCGCAGGAAGGCGCTGGGCCACACCGGACGGGAAAGCGCGGAGACAGGAAAAAGGTTGCAGCTCAAGTGCACCGGTGAAAGAATGAGAGCGGAAGACACAGAGGCAGAAGAAAGGAACAGTAGAGTCAGAGAGATACTGGACAAAAGCAAACAAAAGGTGAGGCAAGTGGCAGTCAAAACGTATGGGAGTGGGAGAGAGAGACAATAATCACAAAAAGGAAAGAAAAACAGGAAATGATGATGCTACGAGAGTAAATATGTCAAATACGGCTACCTCATTTCGATGAATTTTCGGCACTCCAGTAACTTGACCCATAAGAGTGAGTGACAACTCTTCGTAGTTAAATACCAGCTTAACCTGCCTCTGGTGGGTACTTTACTGTTAAACATTTTTATTTATTCTTCTCAAGTTCATAATAAAAATCAATTTTAAACATAGTTACCTTGCTCGTCCATCTTCGGGTACAAAAAGTTAGAGAACATAAATTAGTAGAATTATGTTTTGAAAATATTTCTTATATTACAAAATTGAATCTTATCATCAGTTTCATTAATTAAATCATACTGATTTATTTTCAACTAGAAAGACAAAAGAAATCACAAGGTATCACAGTTCCTTTGACCTTGTGACGTTGTGTGGCGGTATGTTATATTCAAAATATCCATTAAACGCAACTAGCAAAAAATCAAAATGACTCAAAAAAAAAAAGCTTGTGTAACACATGACAATATGTGTATCATTGGATTCGGCTTTTTACGCTGGGAGTAATGGACTAAAAATGTATAGACCCATTTGAAAAAAATACCCCAATATCTCGTAAAATACAAGTTGTAAAATAGAAATGAATACATTTATCAATTAGCCTCATTCTCTCATGCACTTCTGTGAATATTGCATTGCAATACCGTTAAAATAACTTCAACCGTTCAAAAACTGCAAGAGGGGCTAAATTTACGTGACTCAAACGTTCGACCTGGCGAACACTCGTCATCGGGATTGTTTACCCACTTGTCCAATTGTATTACTATTCGAATTCTCTATCAAGTTGTCCTTCACCTCGACTTACTTCGCATTCCAAAATCCTCATCACGCTATTGCCATTTGCGCTCACATCACCGGAGGCAGTTCTCAGTGCTACGCGCGCCTCCAACGTGTCACGGCCGCTCCGTCTGCCTCTCGACTTCTTCGACCGGCGCGGACCCTCGCAAAGTCCCGTGGACAATCGAGATGCGCTCCTGTCGCGCGCGCCACTTCTAATTATTCGCTTCTTAATATTTCGCGAGAAATTACGTTTTAAAGACGCACGCCGACTGCTGGTTTCCGTAATCTGAACGAGAAATTCCGGGAGATATGCGGCATGGCCATTCCCTTCCGTTGCGTCGGCCTCGTGTAAAGTGGGAAAACTTGAGTACATGTTATAAATCAAGATCGTATTTTCAGAATTGTTAACTTACCTTTTGTTTCTGTATTTTAAAGTATTTTTCTTACTTTTATTTACACAATATTTTTGTACCGGATGAGGTTTTCAGTCTTTCAAAGATTAAACGTTTCGTTTCTGACAGCATACGCATTTATTAATTCAGAACATGTTCACTCTCCAATCTTCCCTTGCTTTCTCTACGGTTAATAATTCAAATATTTTCTCAAATCTTGTAGTATTTCATGAATTAAAAAATAGTAGCTTGTGGCGTACAGATTTACTCAGAACATGGCTATGGGTGAATACATTGTCTCCAGGACTGAGAGGGTGTAGTCTTAAAGAGCAAATCGCGGGTTTTCGTGAGCACCTTTACACATTGCATCACTACATTTACCACAGGGTTGACGCAATGGAAGGGAATGGCCTCCCCGCATATCACCCGGAATTTCTCGTTCAGATTACAAAAAGGAGCAGTCGGCGTACGTCTTTAAAACTCTTAATTTCTCGAAAATTTTGTTATGTAACATATGGCGTTATGCAAATTTATGAACTCGTCTCTTCACGCTTGTTATGATGAGCTTAAAAAAATCTATAGGTTTCTATTTAAAAAATCGAAGTTGGGTCAATATCTCTACAATAAAAAATGCAATATAATAATATTATGCATGGCCATTTGTGCCCCTTGCGTATGGTAGTTTTAGTGAAAACCGCATCTCAGTATCTGCAACGGTTCAGGAGAAAATTGAAGGGAACATCTTAGGTGGGCCACAAGGTATATTATCAAAACGATCACTTGTATTATGCGGCCGTGTATGGCCGATAGCGTGGCGTAAACATAGCATGGATAACTTTATTATGTGATAAGCCAGGAACCTCAAGTTTAATTTGAATGAGAAAATCGGCATCAAACGTTAGTAATACGATGGAATTGTACGCAGGTTGGGGAATGAAAGAATATACGTTGTTAGGGCAACCAATAAATAAAGTGTAGTACTCCATGCTTGGTGCTAGAGAACTGTTCATTTGGGGAGACACAGCCCCGGAGACATATACGCAAGATGTGGGGAGGACATTGAAAGCCATTATTTAGTAGGAAGATGAAAATAATTACTCTCTAAAGAAGGCTATCGAATTCCATAAATGGATTTAATGTGATCGTAACTGCTCTTCATTTATTGTTTTCTGTGGGGATTGGCAACCATTTGTCTCTTCAATTGTCGTCAAAGTTGGTGGACGTAAATCGACAGGAATATGACACCAAAATGATAATAGTGACCATCTTCAGTATGGCCTGGCGACCTAAATGTCAATTTTGAAGAAAATAAGTTAAAGGCGAGCTTTTAAACGACCTGAAAATGCGAAGGAGGTACTGAGTGGCGAGAACAAGACCACAATCGTCTACAATGCGCTTCGTCGTAGTTGGTGGTAGAAGTCAGAGTCCAAGTTTTCGCCGACACCAAACTGTCTGCGCGAAGCGAGACGGGGCGAGAGTTCTGGGCGGGACCGGGCGGGGCGCGGCGGTGGAGAATTCCAATCCCGTGGAGGATGTTCCGCTCCAGCTGTCGCGGAAATCGCGGATCCCAACCTCCCTCACCTCCGCCTCCGCCGCCGCCGTCCCTCACCATGCAAGTCCGCTTCCAGGCTCTGTCAACACGGGACTAATCGAGAATTAACTGCCAATGCGCGCCGGCCGAGCCCTCCTCAGACTTTGCCGTCGCTCGCCAACCGCTCTTTCCTGGTCCATCGTGCTGCCGCGCTCTGCTCGCCGACTCGCTCTTTCCGAGTGATCTCATCATCTCCACCAACATCAACGTAACGTGTAACTTTGTATCACCATCCTTACTTTCTTGCAACCGATCATAACAATGAAGAGGTAGACCTCTGCGATCAGAGTCAATGGAGGCGTGGATTTCGTGGAGATCTTTCGTCAACCTGAAGTAGGTCGCGGTAAGCAATCAAAACGTTGGTTACTTCCCGTTGGTTTCCCGCACACACCATAGCAGGAATCTCAGAATGCGGCTGCCACGTATTTTATCGCTCGTGCTGTCGTAGCACCCGTAGTTTTACTTCATCCCTCACTCCCTTCCGTATATTCTCCCCACTCCATGTTCACTCAGCTTCTCGTTTCGCCACTAACACAACAAGAATATTATACTGCTACTCATGTCTTTCATCTCAACATTGTTTCCCCTACCCCACCATGGGGTTACAGAGCATCCGTGTCGTTTTTGGTAGACTTACGCATGTGATTCTTCGTTTCTATTCCCTCGCTGTTCCACTCAGCGAGTCCTGCCTCGCGTGCCGAAGTCTTTGCAAGCGCCTCAGCCACCGCAAAAGATTGCTTTCACGAAGATGTCACAGCGATAATCTGTTCATGTACTCAATATCTTTAGTTATGACCCCTCTTCTGCTCAGCATTTTTCAATCTCAACCCAACAGTCGTTATCCTCTGAAAGCATGAAAGAGGTGAAGACATGGATGCAGATACAGAAAATCTTCTGGGGAAGGGGTGAAGAGGAAAATTCGAATTGAAATCCCATAAATATTTTAGAAAAATAATTTTTGTTAGCATGTGTTAAGGCGTTAAAATGCTTTGTTTTACGTTCGTGGTATGGGAGAGCTTGAATGCTTTTGTTTGGCGACTTTCTCAAAACCGCCTTCCCTCGTTGTTGCAATGGAGAATTCTGAAAGGAAAAAGTGAGACGGTCGTCACACGTCAGCGCTAGAAATATATTTCCAACATTAGTATTTCAAGAAAATACCATGCGTTACCTGTCCTGGAATTTATTTACGTTTTTTCCCAACACATGCGTCGCTGCCCTTGCAGATTTTACTGCTCTGCGGTTTTACCGGCCCCCTCGCCTGCTCACACAAAGAATACTTACAGTCACGGAATTCCATAAAACATTGAAAGTCCATAACTAAGAGCGTCGAGGTGTGCGCCAACGTCTCCTGCTTGTCTAGGTCGCGATCCGCGTTACAGCTGACTCGGCCGTTGATTTGTTGCGTGAATGCTTGTTAATAGCGTCTTACATAGAAAAAGGAAGGAAAGAAAATCGAACAATAATGTGAATGCCCAAAGACTTGAAAGACATTCCATGTTAAAGTATGATTTGTTTTGAGTATTTAGATGTTTGTTTCTGGTATTTTGTCTTTCTAGGTTCAAATGTATTTTCTGTATGCATAAAAATATAGTAGTTTCCGTGGATTCTCCGATCGCCTTCAAGCGAACGTCGAAGCAGTACTTTAACAACGGATACGGACCGCGCGCGATCTTTCCTTCCTCTTCATTATCCCATCAACACATTACATCCTTATCCCCCTTACACTCATATATTTACACTTGACAGGAACACGGTCACCCTCGGGACATAACATGCACTACACTTACGATATACCACACAATGACCACATATGTTGGGGCACCTGAAGTAGCAAGTAATGAATGAATCAATCAATCAACAAGCATTAAGACAGACAATAAATCAAACAATCAGTCCATCAATCAACCTTCAGAATGTCCCCGCAACACTGCGAGCACCTCACACCGTGAGTGTAAACAAGACACACCCACCCCATCATTCCCCGCAGCGGGTGCCAACTTCAGCCCTTTGGGCAGCGCGGATGGGGCTTGTCGTGGCAAGGCTCATCTTGGTTTTCCGTTACCCTCCGACTGTAACAGATTTTCCGACACTAGCTGCACAGCTCGATGCTTCAGTCGCTGTCTGGAGAAGAATTCTAGCGGCCGGCTGTTCTGATTGGCAGTTTTCTGTCTCTCCGATCAATAACAGGCGAAAGCGAGAGCAATACCCTAACAAACAGGCCATAAACCGCCGCGCGATCGTTCCTTCCTCATACTTTTCCTATTCTCACCCTTTCCTTACACACACACACGTACTACACTACCACACAGTCCAGAAGCAATAGAGCTTGTTTCTTCTGGGACAGTGCCCCCTAGGAGACACGCGTAGACGGAAAATTTCCGCTAAGACAGGCTGATCTTACTATCCATCGCGGAGGAAGAAGCACCACCACTTCTTGGGATAAAACAGACACCAGTGACGGAACTAGTGATCAAAGCAGTTGAGTATCGAGAAAAAATCAATCTATCAATCAATCGCATTGACGCGGATGAGACTCCCCTTGGCTTCTCGCCATCTTCCTTAAATTATTGTTTGTAATTGTACTACCCGATAATTTCATATTATCGGGTAGCTCTGAGGTGCGAGGAGTATCCTTTGATCGATGCTGGCAGTCGTGAAGCCTACGCACCGGTTTTCACCATTGTTGTGGTTCAGCACCGCCACTTCTTGTACGTCACCCTCACCATCTCCGTTCCGTGATCCGATAACTGTGACCGCGGCAAGCAGAAAACGAAACCCCTCCCCAACTCCCCCTGGTGGATTGTCTAATGAGCGCGCGCGTTATCGCGTTGCTGGAACTTTCCCCACCCCCTCCCCTCCTCTGCCACCCAATGCCCCCTCCCCTTCCGCACTGGGGAGCAAAACAAGCGCCGGCAGCGTGCCCCTCCCCCGTACGGCCGGCTGTGGGGAGGGGAGAAGCTTTTGTTCCTCAGAGAAGCGGATTACTTCCACCAACCGACATCGAGGGAACGATCTTCAAATATTAGTTGAGGTGTCCGTGGGAAGCTTTCATATTCATCGGGCCATTGCGGATTAACTTTTATGTTGACTTTGCGATAATCTGGAGACTTAAGAGCGACTCTCCATCGTAATTCTATAACTCTATTAACTCACGAATAACACTAGAAAGCAGGTGATGGTATGATAGAGGATAACTCACGGAACTTTAGCACCTCATGTTACTTTTGAACGATTGAAGTTATTGCTGTGCAGTTTTCACGAAAGTGTATGAGGAACTGGAGCTAATTAATAAGCGTTGTTATTTATATGTTATCACTTGTATTTGAGATTCCTCATAAGAATGAGATAGTTGACGTAACTTTGTTTGTTCAAATGGAACTATACATTTTCAGTCTATCATGAGCGTAAAAAGGCAAATTCAATGATATACATATTGTCGTATGTTAGATAAGCATTTTTGAGTAATATTGATTTTATACCTTGTGTTTAACGTATATTTTGAATGCAACAGTCCGCCGCACAAGGTTCCGGAGCGCTCCACCAGCAAACGCGCGCTCGGGAAAGGGAAGCTGATTTTAGTATTTGAAGATACGAAACATATTCCAAATATTCACAAAACTGTTGCAGTTTTGATCCTGAACTCTGCTTTCCAACTTTCCGCATTTTCAGATTTTTTTTATTACTTAAGGTTAGTCGAAATCGACATACCCTGAAGCTGGAAAAGGCTCCAAGAAAAAAGTATTACCACAAAATACCCATGAAAACTTAAATTAGTTATACAATTACCAAAGTGTTAATCTAACACAGACGCAGAGAGCCACTGGTAAAGCAAGAATAAATGTAAAATTGGTGGTTAAAATATTATTCATAAGGAAGTGTGGGAACTCAGATGGCATTTACTGAATCTACTGTTTTGGATGCGTTTTACGATATAAAAGAATTAGATGTATTACCTGTTCTTTCTTCCACGTTAAAAAGATGAAATAACTAAATATTGCAACGAATAGAGGATTATGATAGTAGAGATCGTTTTCTTTAGATAATCACGGATAACGGTTCCTACAAGTTTTCCGAGAATGTTTGCTGTGGTGATTTAGAACTGGGAAGCAGCACTTGAGTAACGGCGAAACTCGGCGAACATTTATAGGAAAAACTTTACTGTCTTTCTTCCCAACTTATGTTGGAGACTGGCATTTCCGAAAACCGCAACGTCCCTCGAGACAGTTCCGATAATCTTTGAGAAGGTCAATCCATGACAACAGCACGCACTGAAAAATCACTTAGGTCAGGCACGAAAAACCGCGCCCTCACGAGTTACTTGCTCGCCTGGGGAAACCGGCGCTCGTACGGGCACAGGTAACTTCCCCTGACTCCGAACACATTTCCCGTTAAAATCCAGAGTGTGGTATACATTCGCAAGCTAAAGCGCCGCCAGACAGTGGAATAGTGGCTTCGTACGAAAATATGTTTGCCATTTT
This sequence comes from Teleogryllus occipitalis, assembly GCA_011170035.1. Classification (NCBI taxonomy): domain Eukaryota; kingdom Metazoa; phylum Arthropoda; class Insecta; order Orthoptera; family Gryllidae; genus Teleogryllus; species Teleogryllus occipitalis. The sequence continues at coordinate 9,345 of BLKR01016746.1, read as the reverse complement.
TTTCTATCAAATAACCAAGAATTGTATTATGTTTATATTCTTCACTACTTATTACTATTTGATGATTATATTATTACTAAATTCTCCCTTATATAAACATCATTGCTAAGTGACAGGAATATATTTAAATTGCGAATTCTTTCCTTGTTTTCGTTTCCTTTTTCTACAAAAGTAATTTTTTCACATTCAAGTGCAGTTTTTTTCAAAAAGTGTGTATCCTACATATGAAACTGTGTAGACTTATTAAATGTCAGCATTTCTTGCTTGTGAACTATAAATTAAAGTGGCATGTTTAAAACGTTTCAAAATCTTACCATTGTACATAGGTAAAATTTAGGGAAAAAATTCATTGTATTTACAATTTTTTCTTCATTAACTGTGCTTAAGAGAGCATAGAAAAATAGTTTAGATCATCACAAATTTTATATCTAATTACATTAAAAAACATGAACTTTGTAACATTAATAGTTTCTGAGAAAATGCATTAGAATTAAGTAGTATCCTTTCACTTCTCTCTCTGCATGTTTAAATAAAACAATTACTTATGAAAAAGCGATCGTACATGCAACTTAGGTTATTAAACATTTGTCCTAAGAAAAGGCGAACAATTGCGGGGGAAAAATCCCATTTGTATTTTTTTCTTCAATTCAAAGATACCTCTGAACTTTCTAAGTTCAGGTTAAAAGGTTTAAAAGATAATTATCTTGTGTATTAGAAGCGCTATCCATCCGTAAGCAAGAATTGTTCTGGGATTGAACTTGGATTTCGTTTCAAATTTATATATATATATATATATATATATATATATATATATATATATATCGGCTGCATATATATATATATATATATATATATATATATATATATATATATATGCAGCCGAGGCGATATTTGGAGCAGAAGCTGGAATTTCTAACGAGTAACATATCCATCCGTGTGTCGTAACATGTTATATTTCATAATATGTCGAAATTGCTTTGTTTTATTTTAATTTCATACAGAAATATTTCTTGATGCCAACAAAGAATTGTCCATGGCTTCAGATTCCCCTGGAATATTGATGTCTGTGAAACAATTGGAGTGCTTTGAATTTATTATTATTGAATAATTACATACCTTTGGCAAGTTACGCTCTTGGCAGCAGAAGATGAAGAAATCGAATATTAATTATAGAAAATTAGAAGCTATAATACTGTAACTCACTCATCAAGAAAAAAAACTATTTCATGAGGTTAAATAAGATTTGAAAGGAGGTTATGGAGGGTCGAAAAATTGCTTTGGTAAGTTGCGTTTTAGTCCGTTAAGTTGGGGATTATATTTACTAATCGCGCAACTTTTCTTGAACGATAGATTGAAGAAATGCGGGCGAAATGGGGTAGTAGTTTCAAAGTCGGCCACTAGAGTATTTACAGTAATGGCAACCTCTGGAAAAATCAAAGTCAAACCTGCTACGTGTGCGGCCAGATAATCGCTCTTGGTAGGCAACAGCAGGGACAGTAGATAGGAGTAGAAGTGTAGGTGTCTCCCTTGAAGGTCCTGGACCTGCCTCAGACATTTCTTTAGATCAGACATTTATTACCATGAGGTAATAAAGCTGAAAAGAAGTTCTCGACTACTAGCCCTGACTTGCTTCTGTTTAGCGCCAACGAAGTTTAAATGCTTGGAATGTTGTCATCAGTGCTCGCTGCGAGTTTTGTCTTCAACTATTTATTGCTCAAAGGAGGAGGAAGCAAGGTCGTCGTTCAAGAAACGCACGAGTAGTACCAAGTTCAAAATGAAGTGCAAATTGAAAATTATTAATTTTTGCGGTAGAATGTTGCTGAAATTTGTAGAAAAACGTTTTGAATTGGTAGTAAAGTTAATTCAGAATGAATTTGTATGTTTGAAATAAACCAACGTGTTTTAATAATAGTTCTTAGACAGGTATTCTGAAAAATTTGTATTGCATTAATATTCATTTTAGATGCTTATATTCAAATTGGACACACATAAGATATTATAGGCCGAATCATTTGTTTTATAAATGTGTCATTTAGTCAGCGTACTTAGTGAAGAGTATTTAACGAAAGTAGGAAGGAGAAAATACAGTTTATCAAAGAAATTGTCAATCTTGTGATAAAAGATATATTGGTCAGACCAAAAGAAAATTAGAAACTAGAATAAAAGAACATAAAAGGAACATTAGGGAGCCATCTAACAGGCAGAATTCGGTAACGACCCATAGAATAGAAATTGGTCATTAATTAGATTTTGAAAATGTCAAAATTCTTAATAATGAAACCCGGAGATTCCAAGGATGATTTCTGAAACATTGTATATAAAATTAAACAAAACGATGAATTCGATGGTAGAATGCAATAATTTCACCAACGCATATGATAATATATTATACAAAATTAAATAATATTTCAAACGAATTAATTTCCCACTTTCAATATAACTAAAAAATATATTCCATTATTGACTCCACCCCTGTGGTACCTCTGATTATCTTTCAATTTAATTCGTTTCATTATGTTCAAGAACAGAACTAATCTTGTTAATAGTCTGAGGTCAATGTGCACTTCACAAAAAACTATGAAGTGATAACTTTAGACATTTTAATATATTAGTGTCTAAAACAATTTCTTTATTATATTTTATCTATTAATCATGGAGTTTTCCAAAGAGAAATTTGTCTACACTGATATTGTTAATAAATATGTTAATATATCTATGAAAGGTAAGCTTCCAACAATATTCTGCTTTTCTGCTTACATGATAACCTTATTCATAATAATTGATTCATTTGTAACAAGAAATGTACCTGAAGATGGAGACACATTATAATCCGAAACGTTATACCAAGTGATATCAAGATTTAATGTTGTAATAAACCAACTTCCATAATTATTTAAATATGATTGCCTACAATTCATGGGACTTTTTAATATAAGAATCTCATTTTTCCTGAGGTGAATGTACATACTTGCAACTTTGTACTTTGTACAAATAAGGGTGGAATTGTTATTTGCTTTCTTAGAAGTATTCAAGTCATATTCCATAAAGTTGAACCCTTAATGTTTGCGTAACGCGTTGGACGGACCATGTGATTGAAATACAATACTATACGTACAGATTTTGTAAGCTAATTAGATGTGTTTTTATATATAGGGAACGTTGACTAAGCCAATAAATACGAACTTTTCTTTTGTGTAAAATTAATTTGTGCACTGTTAGAGGGATATTATGGAGTCGAGTATTATGGTTAACTGGAGATGAAGCGATAAAATTAATAGTATCTAAAATAAAATTTTTAAGAGGGAAATGTAATTATCAATTTGTGTAATTGTTTCTAAAGCTGAAACCGAGGGAAGTAATTTAGAATTGAGAGACTGAAAATCTTGTCAATTTACTTTATGAAGATTAAATAGATATTCAGGTTTGTTGTAGGTTAAAGAAGGAGAGAAGGAAAAAGATAATAATCGATGATCTGATGGTAAAGCGTCGAGAAAATAAGTTGTAATATAAAAAGGTATGTTTTGTGATAATTCAAAATCAATGATATCTGGACATATATTAGGAATATAGGAATAATGAATTGTCGAGTCTTGGGAGTGAATATTGAGACTGTAATTATTTATGTCATTCAGGAGTGTTGTTCCAGTGGTGTTATCTAGTCGCCTTCGCAAGCAGAATGTTTAGCATTAAAATCACCTGCAACAAAGGTATGGGGGTATGATGAATATCACCACTTCTCTATATTTTATTCGGTTGTCTATAGAGTGGAAAGTACAAAAAGAGTTCAATTCTTTTGTTTTTATTATTTCACAAAAATTTTCAAATTCATTGCTAGAAACAGAATTTACTGGGTAATGTTCAATTAACTTTTTAATTGCGAGTGCTACTCCTCCTTTACGGCCAAAAGTAGTTATATTTTTACATTATTGACCTATATATATTTTGACGCACTTAAATATTAAATTTTAAATATGCCCGAGTTTTTCCCTTCAATACATTACCAAAATAATTCCATTTACCGATTTTCAGGGCATGGATTTGTACTTTGGAATGTTTCCGTAAGGAAAACATTGGACAAAATTGTGAAAGAATGGTAAATAATTGTTTAATAAAATTTGTACACATAAAAATATATATCGTGAGATTCTGCGGCGAACAAAAAAATATTAATTCTATTTACATGAACAAGAAAAATTTTAAAATATAAAACAAGAAACTGTATTATTATTTTCATTAACTATTCCCACCCGTATAAGGTCTTTTTTCTCTCTCTCCCTGCACTAATAGCACTGCTCTCCATTTCAGTTTATTTTCAATGCATAATTGCCTTATCTTGTGTTCTTTTCAGATGTTACCAGTTCACATTTATCACAACAGCTTCCTCCTCGCGAACTTCACTGCCCAATTAAACTTATCGAAGTTCCGGACTCACTTCTTGTGCCAAATACTATTACATAACTCTTATTGCTGTTAAACATTAGTTCCACATAAAAGAACCAGAAACCGTCCTCCCTCGAACTTATTTTGTCTTCCTTCTGAAAGCCTCATATCTCTCTGCGTCTTCACCCCGACCAATGTCCAAGGAGTTTACACATAAATAACGCTCGTAAATGAACATGCAATATGATATATTGCAATATAATTACCAGGAACATAAAATGTATTTCAACGAGAGAGATTATTTTCCTGAATACATGCTATATCCATTTTATATAGTTGTAGAAAATAAGATGGGAAAGATATTTTATTTTTAATTCTGTCTGCATTCCATGAAATTTTTATTTAATTTTTGTGAAATATCCATTTTCTCTTGAATTTACTAAGGAGAGTTTATGTTAAAGGATTGTAATATAGTTTGACATATTCTGGTTATTAATGGTTAGTTCTGGTTAGTTTATAATGGTTAAACTTTTTCAATGATTGAATATTAAATACCTTGAATTGCCCGTTTTCTTTTGATAAACTGCTACGTCCTGCCAGTACGGACGGTCGTACTAAATTCAAGGTTTCGGGAGTTTCATAGAGTGGAGAGTAGCGTCCGACCAACTACCTTCCAGCTCTGACGATATTTGTGGGATTGAAACTGAAGTGTAGTCTGTGATGGGAAGATAATATAACTTGACCATCAAGTTAATGTTCTTTTTGTTTTCTTTTAGTAGTAACAACTCGTTTTACGAAGTACGTGTCTTTATTATATTTTAAGACGCTTCAATAATTGAATTTTTAGAAGTTTTTATTTTTAATCATTTAGAAATTCACGAAATTTTATTGAAATGTTCGCCAATCTAATTAATGTTTTAAATAAAATCATTAATATTGTTTAAAAATATGTATTAACAATGCAAACATACAATTTCACAGTGAAATTTCATTGCAGATGAGATATCTGTAATCTACCCAATAAGGTAGTTTAACCTTGGGCATTACTTTTATATGTATTAAGAATTTGCAATGATATTTCACATTGCAATGGAGGTTCTTTGATGAATATCTATTGGTTAACGTTAGAATTTTAAAAAATGTGCAGTTTTACTGAATTTATAAAGAACAAATATTTTGAAATTCGCAATCACCCTTAGGAGGTCCACTAGTGATCTTTAATTTTGTAGTGAATAGTCTGTTTGCATGCACTTCGTAATCTAGATGACGGGAGAATGTAACGCGATTTCATTCCGATAATGAGTAATTTAGCACATGTACTCGCATTCGAATATTATACTCGTAGAATGAAAACATCAAATCAACAGTTTTAGAAAGATGATCCTGAATTGAATGATAAATTGAAATGAAAATATTAAGTTAATGTTCATAAGTACGTTAATTTAGAAGTTGCTCTACTTGTGTAATTAAGTAGCATTTTGTGATGTGAGATTCTACTCATGTGATCTTTCAACACACAAAATTGAATATTTCTTTATTTGAAAACGTTAAAATTCATCCAATCCAATACAGTTTACAACAAACAGCTAATAGTATTGTTTCGATTCTATGTGGTGAATTAACTATTCTATGTGGTGAATTAATGTTTCTTAACTCTAAAATATTTTATTTGTGTACAGTCTTCACAGTCCTTGTGTTTTTCACTTGGTTATTTCTTTACACGGTATACTTTTCTTGATTATTTATTTTCATTGTTGACTTCTTTTGCACTGGCGCACTGGCACTAAGCATTCACCACGGCCCGATGCACTGACCACCGTCCACAGTTCCCGGCCACAGTTCACGTCACTGAGGACAATTCACTGCACTGCTATTCACCGCGATGCACACACTTCACAGCTCAGCTTCCACTTCAGACTGACTAGCGGTAGCCGGCCGCGGAGGATTTATACCTGGCTGGCACCCGCCTAGATCTTTCCGGAACTCGCGCCACTAATCTACGGGACCCGTGAATACCCCGGAACTATCCAGTCGGGGGGCGCCGGCAGAAGATAGAATCCAAGCAGAGGATTCCGGCAGATGATGCAATATCCGTTACACTTTGTTTCCTATTTTTAATGCTAAAGGTTAAACAAGAGGAACAAATAGTTTCTGACTCTCGGTTTTAACAGGAGCCTTTGAAAATATTAATAATACAGCTATTCGGTTGCTCAACATCCTTTTGATAGAAAAGCAGAAACTATCCTTTCAACGTAATACACCTTGAAAAATAATTTGTTTATAACCAATTTCCTCCCCATTTGATAAATATATCGATTTGCAAATTGCAGGACTTGAAAGAGAATATAAAAGCAAAATAAAAGTTATGTTCATACTCGCCATAAAAAGACGGATTTAGCGTAATTAAATTGGCCACAGAATTTGTTTATACGCTAAGTGCTTTTTAAGCGTAGCAGGCAAAAGCGCGACATTCGAGAACTGTTTTCTCAGTATGCATGTGTTAAGTGAAAACAAATGGAATTATTCTGAAAAGTTAATTTCTTATAAACAATTACATATATCTCGAGAATGAAATATGATAACACCAATCGGATTATATTATAAACAATTACATATATCTCGAGAATGAAATATGATAACACCAATCGGATTCCGGAATTTTTCATCGCATTTAAACGCTTTTCAGATGAGACAATAAAAATTGCAGCATTTGCAAATTTTTAAACAATTTCCAACTTTTGCAAATCTAAATGGGGGAGTCTCCAGATGTCCCAGAGCCGAAAATCGCGAATTAACAATTTTGAAACAATTTATAATTTTATAAACAAATTCGAAATATGCGTTAGAACGGCCGAGAAGGGTCTGTAATTTGTGCCTGAAATGAAAAGTTTGACAGGAGTTACAAATCGAGTGCTAAAAGTAAGAACAATTGTTTCTAAAATGATAAATATTTACTGGTCTATTGACAGTAATTCTGGACGGAAAACCCCGCTCAAAAATATTTTGTCGTCGTGGCGTACTCGCAGGCAAAATATCTCTTTCGGCAGGGAAATATGACGATATTTCCGCCTCGTACGTAAACAAACTACCCCCTCCCACTGAGACGGCGTCCTTTCTACCGCTTGGGATGTTGCACCAATCTCAGACAACTGTGGTTCTATCTGATTGCGATTGGTCAACGCGTCCCTCCCCCTGGCTGCGGGGTGTCTTACGTTTCTCGGCACGTTATGGTAGATAGAATTTTGCCGGTTAATGTTTGTGAGGGTGACTGTACATTCATCTATTCGATTCCGTACCTCTGTAATAAACCTTAATATTTCTAAATACTGTTTTATCTATTAATTTGTTGCTTTAATGGGTGTAATAATTTAAAAAGGTCCCAAAAAATGAATATATGTAAGATCATAATTAATGTAAAAGTCCAATAATTATTGTAATAATTATGCATTTAATGGAGTCGCTAGTGTTGATGCGCCTTAAAATAAATGAAAACAAAGACTTTGCAAACTATCAATGCAATATCCTCTCTGAATTGCTAGAGGAACAAATCAGAAGATATGTTTAATGCTGATGAAACCGAACTATTCTTCAAATGCTTGTCTGAAAAATCATTAGCGTTTAAGGGTGAAAAATGCCAAGATGATAAGAGAAGTAACGGCAGGATAACAGTGATTCAATGGTTTCAGCGAATATGACTGGAACTGAGAAGTTCAAGTTCTTGGTGATTGGTAAATCAGTAAAACCTACTGTAAACGTTTTTCAGGAGCGAAATCCCCATAGAATACCAACTTAACACGAAGTCGTGGATGCCAATTTCTATTTTTGAATTTTGGCTTAAGTATATAGTCCAAAACTTTCAGAGAGATAATAGCAAAATCATTCTCTTTGTCGACAATCGCCCCGCTAACTACAAACGCACTGAGAACTTAAAAGCAGTTCGAGTTACTAATTTCCCACCAAATATGACTTCAAAACTGTAAATTAAACTATCTATGGACAACAAATTTCATTTGAAGGAAAAATCTTTCTTCAATTTTGTAGTTGTAGGAAGACGCCGAAAATAATTCAACCTTTAAAAATGTTCTAAAATTCAGTGTTAACCGTGAAAATCGGACCTATGCCACTTTTACAAGTGTATTGTACTACATTGTTACAAGAAATTTAAAGAAAAAATTTGGACCATTTCTGAGAAAATTTTGAAAATGTCCGTGGGGCTTCATGTAAAGTACCCAATTTTTAAAGAACGTTTTTCGAAATATTAAAGCTTTAAGTAAAGGCAGATGAACCGGGGTTTCTTCAATTTTGAAAAACTCCTAATCATGGTTTGGGCGTTAGTAGTGTTCACAAACCGACGGGCAGAGAGATAGACGGACGGACAGACGTTATAAAACAGCACTTTTTCGGAATCAGGGGACCCCAAAACGTGTATTTCACTATTCAAACATGCCTCAAAGCCATGATCTCTCATAAGCTCTTTCATTTGTGATCATACAAATATAATGTTACGATTCTAGGTGGTGAATTCTGGTATTATTTTAACAAAAACGTTTATTTTGTTTCTTAACACAATCACTGAAAACATTTGATTATTCTTTACACGTCACACTTCTCTTGATTATTTATTTACACTGTTGCACAGTCCTAAGCGCTGACCACAGTTCATTGCACTGGCCCATAGAGGTACTACTATTCTATACTAGAGTGTGCAACAGCGCTAGTGTGCTGTTGCAAATTGAAGTAGAAGTCGGCCATTTTTATGGCAAGACGCGGCGTGTGCATTTGAGGAGCCTATTAGTTGTGTTGTGCTTTCGTGTGATTCTTCGCGTTCATTTTCCAGTAGGAAAATGGTGATTCTTGTGCCGCTTTCGCGTGTACAAACAGATATTCGAAAGGCTGTGACATATCTTTCTACAGGTAAATCTTATAATTTCAATTGATTAACCTATACTGACTAATGCATACATG
>BLKR01016745.1:0-21173 GCA_011170035.1 Teleogryllus occipitalis | reverse complement strand
GGAAACGAGGCGTCCGAAACCCGTCGCGATGGACGATCTTTCAACTTGGATCACATCTGCACTACCTGGGAATCGATGTTCAAAAGCGACTAATTTTAGTCCATTGCAGTTTCATATTTTTGGTTTTCAATCGGCGCAAAGTAATACTGGTCTATTGAATATGCTCATTTTATATTTTGCTAAGATTATAACTGCGTACGTCCAAAGCTACGTTTGTGTGATGTAAACGTAAATCCATTGATAAGGTAACGAAGTATCGTGTGAATGAAGACCTTCGAAATCTTTGCAATCTTACTGAAAACATTTGAATATCAACATAATTTCAGTAAGATGAGAAATCGTATTCATATACTCTTGAGGGATTAAAACATGGTAGCGCGGATGTATCAAGTTATAAAAAATGTTGCAACGTTTCGGTCAACAGTAACACAACAGTTTTTAAAGAGATGATTTATGTGTAATATCACGGTCATCCGCGAAGTCTTTACTATTTAACTTGATCCGCCTTGTACTCTCTGCGGCATTTCCCGCGTTCGCTGTGACTTGCGAGTTGCGTAAGTAACTTAAGAGGTAATGCGTCCGTAGAAGAAATTGCTATCGAGTAATGAATGGGAAAGGATCTGATTTTGCCAGAAAAATTACTACTTCAGCAATCACAAATGAATTCATCTGGGGAAATTTACAATCTCAAGGTGTAAATATTTATTAATACTATTTCGCATACAAAAAGGGCAGACTAAATAATAGAAGATTTGAATGTTCAAGTTAATTTTGTAAATGTTATTTTATATATGACGCAAATCTGAAAGCTACAGAAATTCGATAACTGGCAATTGCAGTTATTGGAAGGAAAAAGTCAACTATTGCATAAATAGATGACACAACAACAAAACTAGAACCACTACACATTCGATTAATCTACAAAGAAAAGGTTAGGAGAAACCGGTAGGACCAAAGCGATCATTTTCAAGGGTAAATAAAGCAGTGATAGGCTCATTAAAATCAAATTCCTAAACTGTATAGTCTAAAACAGAGGGAAAACTCAAGAGATATCATTTGAATTGGATTGTAACATTCTCCAATCAACATGAATAACACTTTATTATGTTGATAAATCAAATTGATATTTCATAAGAGTATTGCATAATGCAAAAACATTTCAACGTTCCATATTTCCATAAATGTTCTTTTGGACGTAATTTGTATGAAAATAAACACTTTAGACATAGTGCGAAACAAATAATTTATTGAACGCATTTTTTTACCAAAGAAAATCACTTCAAACTATAATGAAACAAAATAGTCACTCTACGTTGAAACAAAATAATTTCTAACACTGCTACAAATCAAACAGTGTTTACCTTGTGGTAAATACTTCATGAGCAAATTATTTACTAGAACTTAATAGATTTGTTTTTAGCGTTTTATGTACTAAATTACAAAACGAAAATTATATATGCATGTCTCTGGAAGTAAAGTACTAACGATGCATTCATTGAAATAATATTAACGTATATTCTCAATTTCCGCTCAGAAGCCAATGTTTCTTAATGCTTTCAAATAATTGGAATTTGATGTATACGTCAATACTTGACATGTATTGAAGGTATTTCCCCTTTTCTTTCGGAGAATGAGATTTCTATGTTCCTCATGATATTCCGAGATACTAAAAGTGAAGAAGAATTACTATTGATAGCTACTATATTCATGCAGCAAAGGCTAATTCAATTTGCTCAGATTGCAAAATCAATAGCAATAAAAGTTCAATTGACATTGAATAATGTTGTCTGAGGCTTATGAAATAATTTTTAGACATTCTGTTGCTACGCCAGCAGAGGGATTTTCTGGCATAAGCGTCTACTGCAAAATCATATTACGAGAATGGAAAGACCTAAATTATCTGATGCATCTAAAAATGGGGTGTGATCATTGGCCATTCTCTTTCCTAATGATATCGCAAAGTATATATTGCATTTAAAGGTCTTTCAAAACAGGAGGACAGGTTTTGCAGAAAATGGTCGCGGTGTAATTTTAATACACTTAAAATATCACTTAAGAGTTGTAGAAAATTAATCCATAAAACGAAATTAATTGCAGTTGTAAATAAAATAATCTGATGCACACGTTAATTATCATTAACAAGGAAAAAGTCTAATTAAATAGAAGTTTTAATTATAATAATTAAAATACTGATTGACAGTCGCTCAGTAAAAAAATAAGATTGTTTTGCCATCTGACAGGAAATGAGACACCGATTTTCAGAGGAAATTTGTGAGAGGACTGTAAAAGTGAGACGTATTAACGATTTTGAAAAGAGAAAATCGAGGATATTATGAACACAATTAAACACCCGTTTTTAGGGTTGAAAACGTACCATTGAATTTAATAATTAAATTCAAAAGAATGTTCTCATCATCAATTTAATAAATTCAATGGAAACCAAATATGGATTCAAATTAAATTACGTATGGATTCAAATTAAAATGGATTAATACGGATAAATTCAATGGAAACCACCAAATAAGTAAATTGAATGGAACATTTTCAAGACCAAAAATTTATTTATAATATTATTTTAAAACGCGGCTTATTTCTTGCGGGTGACTGAGTTCCGCTCTTTCGCGCAAGGCGGGCCAGTGCAGCACCCGTCGGTCACGGCAGATCACTTACGGATGCTCTCTGCACTGCCCAGCGCGGGAATTACCGTCATGAATTTCTCTGCCGCACTCCTGACTCCACTCGCCGTAAGTGCCTGCCCCCCCCCCTCTTCCTTCCGTCCTTCCCCCTCCAACGGCCGACGCTCCGTCCGGTGGGCAGCACAGAGGGCCGAGAACTTCACGCGGAGGTCATAACGCCTTATTCCGCCCGACCTCTCGGAAAGTAATGCACGGTTTGGGACTCAATGAGGAAACACTTTAACTTATGGACAATGAGGAAAATTTTGTTAGCAGCCGACCAGGATAGCAGAGGTCACTAACGCTAGTCGTAGATGCCTCGTGCCTGAAGTGTCACGGGTTCGAATACCGCCCGGGGCATTGATATTTGATTGTGTTCGTATACCGTTACCCCCAGTGCTACTATATGACCTTATTTAAGTTTACTTTTCAACTACTAAGTAATTTAAAAATATTAAGACACAAATCAATGTCATTCGGTACCTGGGGGGATTACTCGGATTGCATTACTGTTATTTCATCGCCAGAAAACTAAAATAGGATTGGATCGTGTTTATGAGCAGCTTGGCAGTCAGATAACGCGGAACTTTCCAAGAAGCGATTAAGCACAGCGATGGTTTCGAATTGTTTCGTAAACTTCAGATGCGCGTTGAAAGAAGAAACTGTGATTTAAGATAAGAAATATTCTAATAATAAAACTTTAAAATGAAACGGTAATTCCGTACCTAAACATAGGTGGTAGAAAACAAGACAATAAATGGTGCCACAGTCTGGTTAAGACTCCCTCGTTTTCTAATTTCTCTAGTATGGGCTGGCTTTTCGGTTTAGTTTTTCGATTTCTTATAACACACTTAGTTTAAAGAAAAAATTATCTCCAATTTTCTAATTTTCAAATGTTGATTTTTGGCATTTTCAAAAAAACGAAACAATAACCGAAAATGAGACTAGCATCATAGTTTTATCGTTCCTTATTACATATCAAAAGAAGATTTAAAGAAAAACTTTGGAGCGGTTTTTGAGAAAATGTGCCTATATTTCGAGCAAAATTACACGAAAATTACATGAAACTACTAATATTTTCCAAAAATTGGTCATCAACGTATTTAAATATACATCTATAAGGTATAGATTTCATTAAGGTAAAAAGTCTCTCTCTTCAATATGTTGTAGCAAGACGCAAAAACAATGCGCTTATTCAAATTTTAAAAAATCTGTGATTTCAACAAAGATGAGACCACCACAATTTTCTTAAGCGTTGTTTACGCTATAAGAAGACAAAATTTGACAAAAAAATGGTGCTTTTATTCAGAAAATTTTGAAAATGGGTTTGAGGCTTCATGTGAAGTACCCTCAAAAATTAAAATATAGTTTGAAACTTCCAAAGCCAAGAGGAGTTCATTCAGATCCATTTGGGAATACGAATTTTGAAGAAAATTGGCTTAACGGTTTTGGCGTTCGCGTTGACCACAGACGTACTGACGTACTGACGTACTGACTTACAGACGTACAGACGTAAAGACGTACAGACGTACAGACGTACAGACATGTTTTGCCGTCAATTTTTTTTCGGTATCAAGAAGCTACAAAAAACGGATTCTGGTTACACCACGTGTTAGAGTATTTTGTTTTCTAAAATTAGCAACAGGATTTATCCACTTTTTCATTACCAGCGTCCGGCAATACAAGTTTTTTCCGGCGAAAATTCGCAGTTTTTCGGCGTACGATTAAGTAACTTCCTCTTTTTACAAAGTTCCTTCGTAAGGCGAGAAAGTAAAAACGGCGTTGCTTTGTTTGATTCTATCTTAACTAACGTGTTATGTTTTATACAATATTGTGTCGTGTTGGTTTTTTTATGATATTTCGTTTTTTATATCACCCTCACGCTGAAAATGTATCACTTTATTCTTCAATCATGAAAGGGCGTTAGAAAGTTATGAGCGTCGCAGGAAAGTTGTTCACATTGAAAAAGTCCGCGGTCTGAATAGTGACTTCGTTAAGTGGAGATGGATGACAAACTACTACAAGAATTAAGTTCGTTTTATTTCAATTAAAAATGTAGGTCCGCAGAAAGCCCCTCAAACCTGGATCTCCAGGTGAAAAATCAATAAATGATATAATAATAATGATAATATTAATAATAATGAGAATAATGAGAAGAATAATAATAATGAGAAGAATAATAATAATGAGAAGAATAATAATAATGAGAAGAATAATAATAATGAGAAGAATAATAATAATGAGAAGAATAATAATAATGAGAATAATAATAATAATGAGAATAATAATGTGAATAATAATGATGACGAAGGTAATAAAGATGAGAAGTGCAGCTCCCGTTGTGTGCGTGTCGTGAAACAAGGAGTGGCTGGGGCCCCGAGGCCGCTCGCGCTGCAGGTGATGAAATAACAATAGTCGTCGGCCGGCGTCATAATGAAGCAATCAACAAAATAAATTAATCAATGGCGCTTCGGCATTGTTGATTCGATTAGGGGCTGATTCAATTCCGCGCGGCGCGGAACGCGGTGGGCGTCGGGCGGGCGAGCGGGCGGGCGGGCGGCGGTCGCGCCGGCGAAGGGCGAAGTGCGCCGGGCGGCGGTCTCGCGGGCGAGCGGATTTACACGGGGTGAGTGACAATCGGATTGGGCGACCGGCGCGCCGGGCCGGCGGCAAGGTTTTGTCCGCGACACGGCGCTGGGACGCGGGAAATCCGCAGCGTTGATTGTCGCGTGGGCGGGGTGACCGGCTTTTTGCGGATCTGCTCACATTAAACAAGTCTGCCTCTTCGGGAACTTTGCACAGGATCGGAGAGATTGTTTGGGTTGTGGATAGTGGGGGTACGGTAGGAGAAGTGGAGTGAGGGCATTTGCCTTTTCTCTTGAATGCTTTTTTTGGATAGAATATTTAATTTTATTGTGTAGAGAATTCATTAAATTGAAAATCACTCACGTCAGACTTAACTTTAAATTCATTTGAATATCTCAGTTGGAATTTCTAGTATTGCTTATTATATAAATATAAAATTTCATGAAAAATTTTTTCTCCACAAAAAATGTCCTTTCTCTGAAGGTTTTCAGGATTTGTCATAGCTTGTGCATGTGTGTTTTTGGAAGGAAATTTTTCAATGTCTGAGGAGAATGAGAGAGTTATTGCTTCATAAAAGAAAATTAACACTGGGAAAATGAAGTCGCAAACTTTTCTGACAATACTTCTACCATTTTCATGTGTAATTAAAAAAATTAAAGGGATAGGACAGAATCAATTATTTGTATTGATCTTATCGTTTAGACTCTCTATAACGCTGTGCGGAAAGGTCAGATGGCATGGCAGCATCAGGTATGCGCGATCGACGAACACTGACCTGCATCGATCGTCAATCATTCTGCCCAAAATATCCGAGTAAAGAGAGTATTCAAGCGTTTCCAGAATGTACTGGCGATATCAGTAAGTATAAATAAAAAAAAACAGCAATTAAACGACGTAGAAAGATGAACTTGTTATCTAGAGATGAAGTTGAGGGTCCGCTGCAACATGAATTTATATTTCACCATCCTGAATTATTCTCTCGCATGTTTTTTCACGAAAACCAACATTACAATGACACGCAGTCCAAACATTAATTTGCAATTTTATAATGTTTATAAAGTTGTAAGTGGCCGATCCGGTGGCCGAGATCGCTAATGCAGTAGTGTCGTAGCGATCTCGGACCGAAGGGTCGCGGTTTTGAATCCCGCCTCAGGCATGGTTGTATTTGTGTTCGTTCTTTCACCACTTATCATCACCATATCGTTTCATCTCCACAGTTACCATAACGTTAACCCCGATAGTGATCGATAATGACCTAGATGTTGATGCGACCTTAAGTAGCTAAAAAAAAGGTGAGGTGGAGTACTCATTATATCAGAAATGTGTGAATTTCATATAGTTCTTCCTTTGGTTTACAAACATTTCCAAAATACTGTGTGTTGGCGTGACCCTTTGAACTGGAGCGATGGGTCTATCGGAAGCAAAGAGGCGGTGGGTCCGAGTTGGGCAGCCGCTGTGTCCGCGGGGAGGCCCCGGGCCCCTGCGGGCGGTGGCCGCCGCGTGCGCCGCGTTGACGGGCGTGACCGCGTGCGCGACGCGCGTGTCTGCGCATCTGCGGCCGCCCGCGACCCGCCCCCCTCCCCGTCCCCCCGCCAAACCCACTCGCTGCCTGGCCCCGCCGCCGCTGCGGCCACCCGCGACCTGCCAACGCCCGCTCCTCGCCCCGACCGCCCGCAGCTGGGTCCGTTTCCCCTCTCCTGTGTCCTCCATTTCCCGCTCGCCCTCCCCTGACCTGCGCCTTTTCGCGCCTTTCCTCGCCTAATTCTTCGCTTCCCGCCAAGCAGCTGACCCTTCCAAATCTCCCGTACAGTAGCTTCCTCCCGCCCTCCGTAAACTCGTTAATTGGCCACGCCCCTGTTTCCTCCCTTCTCCCCGCACCTGCCGTCCCCATTTCACTGCTTATTCCTTTCCACACCTTCCCCTCACTAACTTACTCGCTACTACCAAATCATGTCCTTTCCTATCCCTGCCTCTTGCGCCCCCTCATCTCCCCTACCTTCCCCTCACCACCCCCACCTTATCTTTACCATCCCTACCTTCTCTTTACCATCCCTACCTTTCCCTCATCTCCCCGACCTTCCTCTACTTTCCCTTCGTCTCCCCTACCTTCCCCTCATCTCCCCTACCTTCCCTTCGTCTCCCCTACCTTCCCCTCATCTCCCCGACCTTCCCCTCGTCTCCCCTACCTTCCCCGTCTCCTACCTTCCTCTCGGCTCCCCACCTTCCCCTCGGCCCCCCACCTTCCCCTCGGCTCCCCACCTCCTCGGCTCCCCACCTCCCCCTCGGCTCCCCATCTTCCCCTCGGCTCCCTACCTTCCCCTCATCTCCCCTACCTTCCTCTTGTCTCCCCTACCTCCCCCTCGTCTCCCCTACTTTCCCCTCGTCTCCCCTACTTTCCCCTCATCCCCCTACCTTCCCCTCGTATCCCTTATCTTCCGCTCGTATCCCCTACCTTCCCCTCATCACTTCCACCTTTCTTTTATCTCCCCTATCTTCCCCCATCTCCCTTACCACTCCTAACCACCCTTACCAACGCTCACTTCCCCTACCACCCCTCACCCCTATCATTCTCTCTCTTAACCTCACCCATACCACCCCGTCCCTTGTATGTCCCCTCCCGCCGCCTCCTCATTTCGCAACACGCCTGCCCCGTCGCCCCGCCCCCTGCCTCCCACGCCGGCCGCACTGCCCCCGAGGCGCCGCCACCGCGGTCGCCGCGCCGTGTCTCGGCGGCGCCCCGTTGACAGGGCGCTGGCGCCGCGCCACACCTGCGCCAATCGAAGGCAATTACGCTAATTGGGAACGTCTCCAGAAAAAAAAGCATGCCACCATGTTTAAAAGACAATGTAAGATAAAATGGTTCAGTTTAGCCTGAGTACCCTGAAATAGATTTTAATTTGCTAGGTTCTTTTTGAACGTTTCTGAACGATACATGGCCGATACAGAAGTAGGAGATTAACGAGTAAATTAAATGGGCACATTCATTAGGTTTTTAATATTTTATTAATATATACATTTTCTTGTTCGGTTTCTCAAATTAGAATCTTTAATAAAGCTATGTATTTGGTAAGTTGATGTGTTTTAGGAAATAAATTTAAAAAACATGTAAATATTAATATCTAAAAATAGATGCATGAAGGGCGAGGTAGGCCATGGCACAGGAAAGGCGCAGTAAAGATTAAAATGTAAGAGGCCCTATTAAAAAATTGCAATATAAAAAAGATGCGAAACAGAATACATAAATACAGTGGTAATTATATAAAGACGACTGAAGGCAGAAAACGAGTAATCGAGGAAAGGAAGAAAACGGAAATGAAACTAAAGGCGTTTGTACGGGAGTGGGGTCGCAAAAGGTAGACAGCGGGTGGGGGGACAGAGGCGCCAAGGTCTACATGACCTGCGATGAGGGAAATCAACGGACAGAAATGAGTGGTATAAAGAAGAAGATGAGAGGTGTTGGGGAAAACTGTGGTGGACACCCTAGTGAAGGGTAGAAGCAAGGATCGGATGAGCCATGTCAACAGGTGCTGAGGCGGGTGCACAATGCAATGAAAGAGAAGGGATGGGAAGAAGAAAGGAAAAAAAGAAGAAAACGAGAAAGAGAGAAAGGAAGGAAGAGAAAGAGAGAAAGGAGGAAAGGAATAGAAAGGGAGAAATGGAGGAAGGAACGAAGAGAAAAAAGGAGGAAGGAAGGAAGAGAAAGGGAGAAATGGAGGAAGGAACGAAGAGAAAAAGAGGAGGAAGGAAGGAAGAGAAGGGGAGGAAGGAAGAGAAAGGAAGGAAGGGAGGAAAAGAAACGAACAACACCGAATTCTTTCCAACATACTATATTCTCTGTTCCATGGCGTTCCAACTACTGCTAAATGAAGTGTGTGTAGTGTGCACTTGAAGGAAACCAGGCTCAATAAATGAGCGGCAGTTAATCATGATGCCAGTGTAACTGTCCCGCCGCGCTTCAATTGCTCTTCTATCAAATTTCAAATCTTCCGTGTCGTTTCATGTCATTATTCCCTGGTTCCTGTTTGCCCCCCACCGCCCCCTTTCGCTGTCACCCCACGGCGGGGTGGGGTGGGGAGGCGGGGATCGATGGCAGGCGCGCGATAGCGTCGCTCGTCTGTTGTTTTTTAATCTAGAGCGCGCGCCTGCGCCGTTCGGAGCCCGTTATGATAATATCGCACACGTTAATTTTATATTTTCGTTATTTACCCCCCAGAGCGCTCACGCGAAACGTGTGCTCATGCCGAAGGGGGGCGATCCAGTGGAGGCAGCTTTTCTAATTTTCATTTCGTAATCGGTGACTCTGACCGGGAAGTCCTAGGGCTGAAGTAGCTGCTCGGCTGTCCGTGATTTTAATGACTCCGGTCGTGGAAGCCCACGCTCTCCTAGGGTTTGTCCCGACAGTGTCGGTTTTTTGATTTTGATTGATTTTTTTTTCGTGTTTCCGGACGCGTCAACGGCTTTGGTCATTAGTCCCGTTAGTGTAGTGCATGCTCTTTTTCGGGAGATGACGGTGATCTTCCCCCGCTGGATGGCGAGATCCGGCGTTGACCTACCGTCGGCTAGTGGGCTTTCCCCCTAACCAGGACTCTCCCACCAGCGGGGCACCGCCCCAGCCGGGACAAGCTCTAAACTCCCGACCGGTCTCCCGGGATATGTGGTAGTGTAGTGAATGTTAGTGTAAGTGTGTGTAAGGGAAGAGGATGGGACAAGGAAGAGGAAGGGCAGATCGCGCGCGGTGCATGACCCGTTTGGTAGGGTACTGCTCCTGCATTCGCCTGGTGTTGATCGGAGAAACCACGGAAAACTACCGATCAGAGCATCCGGCCGCTAGAATTCTCGTCCAGACAGCGACTGAATTTGGCCTAGCTGAAATGCTAGTGTCGAAAATCCTGCTGCCGTCAGGATTCGAACCTAGAACCTCCCGGTCAGAGGCGCTGCAGTGACATTAATTGATGCACTGAGCTACCGCTCCCGGTCCGACGGTGTCGGATTTGTGGCACTATCTTCATCGCGATTTCGAATTCAGCCTGTGTCTAGAGGAGAATTCTAGCGGCGGGCTGCTCTGATCGGTAGTTTCCCGAGGTTTCTCATATCTTTACCAGGCTAATGCCATAGCTGTACCTAAGAAACAGACAGCGGACCGCGCGCGATCTATCCTTCTTGTCCTCTCTTCGCCCCTTTCACATGTACTTACTTATACGAATTGCACTATCAGGAGACTAGTTGGAAGCTTCGAGTGTGTCTGCAGGGGTGATTTCTGGAGGAGGAAAACCTGACGTGTAGATCGGTGCCGGATCTCTTGCTCCAGTGCGTAAGGAACATCGCGACCTCCCTAGAAATGTTCATGTTACTAAAGGGACTAATGACCGTAGAAGTAACGGGATCGGAAACATCAATCAATCAATCAATCAATCAATCAATCGTAATCGGTAGCGCTGGACGTAGAGGCACCGACGTAGAGTTCAGCATGCCACTAATTGCAGAGCTCAATACCGACAAGTTGCCAGAAATTTGCTTCATGATTGTATTGACGTCAGTAACTTCTTACCCGGAATCGAATTACTAATTATACTGCTCCAATAGTGATTTTCTATTCATTTCAAGACGTATACACGGGCAGCATATTATACAATCTAAGGACTGCTCACGATCTTACTTTTCCATCCCATCCTTTCACATCACATCCCTTCCCTCCCTGTCATTTACTTTCCATTGTATCCCTTCCCTTCCTATACCGTCACATCCTTCCGGTTCCATCTCATCCCTTCCCGTCCCATAGAATATCTTCCTGTTCCATCACATCTTGTCCATCCTATTTCATCTGTCTATCCCATTAGATCCCTTTCAATCTCAAAGTTCATCTCTAGTTCAAGCGCCCTGAAACCACAATCAATTAATCAATCCCTCCATTACTTCTACGAGGATTGCAGCACGATTTTTAGACCACTCTAGAAGCCCTTTCCGGACCCTTTGAAAAACATTGAAACCCGTGCAGTGCGTCGAAAAAGTTCCCGAGCTCTGATTCCGCGCTCGATGAAAACTAGAACTCTCGTTGAGCTGCACTCCGCGAAGTAATGGCTTGATTAACTTCTGGTGTTCGTGTAATGCAATGGAGCGATTTCCGGCGCTCGTGGAAACGCGAAAGATAGAACGCGCACTTTTAATCGAGAAGCAGGGTATTTTGATAGGCGGGTGGGCGCACCAGAAGCAAATTCCTCTGCCCAGTGGCGGAGCTAGACAACTTTCGGCCCGGGTCAATGCTGAAATGTAGCCCCACCCTCCACCCCCAAAAATTAAAAATGTGAATGTTATCTCAAGAAACTGTATGAGTTATTTTATTCAGCAAATAACAAAAGTTACTTTAAGATAGTAAACCTTTTAAGCTAAGAAAAGTTTTGGTGTTTTTTTTAAATAATAGTATTTAGTAAAGTATTTAGTGATCAAATAATACAATTTCCACGGTGAATTTAATACGCTAAAAACATCGTGTTTCGATAGTGCTTAATAAAAACACTCGTTGTTCTAGTGAAATAATAAATATGAATTTGAGTAGACCCTATTTTAATGTTAGGGTCATTTGATTTATTTCATAGAGACATACAAGTAATGAATATAATTAACTATTTAAGGTAAACAATAATTAAATTTTTGTGTGAAATATCAGACTATTGTACTGCGACTTATAAAATTACGATTTTCTCGAATTCTATTTACTTTCTCAATTTTTTAAATATTTTCCCCCATCAGTCCCATCGGGCCTCTTGACTTAAGCCTGTTTTACCCGGTCATTTCATCTCCCGTCGGTATTTCTTCATCTCCCGTCGATACAGGCAAGTTACTGAGCAGACTGTAATTTGTACGAAAAAAATGATGCCTGATTCATTTTTCCGTACAGATTTCATCCAGTTTGACTACGGCGCCCCTAGTGTCACTTTATGGAACTTTCTTCGATTGCGTGGGTTCTTCGGCAGGGATTATATTTATCTGGTGCGTAGTGTGGGCACGTGTTGTTTAATTTCGAGTGTTGTTTGTGATATTGAGTCTTTGCGAAGCGATTTGTGGTTCAGTGAACCCTCTCGCAAATAAAACCACAATACCTCACATGTCTTTCTACTCCTTACTCTGCGAATTGGTCCTTACTCTGGAACTATCTGATCGTTCTTCCCACTAATTTAATTTCCGTAAATGCGATGTTGAACTATTAAACTTCCAGCGCTTTTTGCGGCGTTCTGAGGAAGTATTTTCATCACGATTACGTACAAACCTGAAATGACCGTGTAAAACGTTGGAATCACGTTCATCCAGTTTCGGTACGCATAGAACCGAACGTCCTTTTTCCATCCAGCTTCTGTGCAGAAAAATGATGGATGAAAAAATGACAGTGTAAAACAGGCTTTACGAGGCTCCGGGCGATCGCCCACGCCCAACGCCGGCACTGCCTCTGACAGCCATTTGAAACAAGAAACCTTGGATCCACCAGAGAAGATCCTTTGGGATTTACTGAGTCCGGGGAGATCTGTGAGCCACCTGTTTGCTGAGGAAAGAATTAATTAGTGCTGACTCATTATCTGGGGCGTTTTACAATGAGTTCTTTCGTGTATTACCCACAGGTAAAGATATCCATGTTGTATTGTGACGTGTGTTCCAACGTTCCGCGTACTTCCCCATGAATGTAACATGTATGTATAAATAGCATTGGTGTCAAAACCTTCATTTAAAATAACTTGAAACATGCTATTTATATTTCAGTTTATTCGTTATTTACAGGAGGGTTACGTATTAATATTACAAAATTTGAATAATCATGATGAATCCTTGAGGATAGTATGAACCAAAAATGCCAGTTTGTAGGATGCTTCCAAGGGAAAGAGTTAGTGGACTAACGTTTTTCAGTCACAAACACACGTAATAGAGCACTAACCAATGATTTCTGCATGTGTTTTTAATGAGTACAGTTTATTTCGTATATTTAGCGTAATGACAACATCAATTAACACATTCTCATATATTTTTGTATCCCCTTTGAAACATACTGAGCCCTGAATTGGGCTTTTCAACTCTGATACAAACATCATTGATTCAATTTTCACGAAATTATCGAGCGTCAATGAGATATTATGCTAATAAGGGAACTACTAACAACGTGCTAATGCTCATTGAATGATCCCCGATAGGTGCGCAGTTTTAATTACAAATAATCAGCATAGACGACGTTAATGGGCAATTAGCTATGTCGAATTGGATTCAATGGGCATGATTATGAGCAAAATGAGTTAGCCAATGGTTCGAAGCAGGTAAAACATTTCCTAGGATTTCTGCACAAGTCGTTCATGTTGACATGCAACCCTTCAAACGATCATGTCACATCGGCACATGTTTGCTCGTAGACAGGCAATCCTATTGTGAATGATGTTTTAACCTAATTGTAAGAAGCTCAAAGCTTTTTGGTAATTCTTTTTCTATATTATCATTGGACCTTCTTCCTCTGCTTGAGCTTCACCGCATAATCATCTAATGCTGCATGCCCTCAATGTAATCATTTCATTACCTTTTTGCTTCCTAGGGAGCCTTCATCTTCGGAATAGTTCTGTTATTTGTTAGCATGTTTGAAATAAAAGTCAAAAGTTTAACATTAATTTTTGTCTTCCATAACTTTTCTGTTTTTATGAGCCCATTGCGGCCAAGAACTGTCTTCTGTCGTTAGTGAGGTTGGTGGTGGCCAGACGGCGCTAAAATCGCGGTCCGTGTGCGTTTTACGGAAATCAGCTTCCCTGGCAGGCACCCACACTCACTAAATACATTCTCGCGCAGGGAGAGGACTGTGAAGAAATGGAGTAATGATGTTAAATGGTGATTGGGGTAGCCCCCGTCTTGCCACAGCGGTAATTACGCGATCATCCACATCCAAGGCGGAATTCGAACCCAATTCTCGCATCTCGTGGCTGCTGACGTGATCGCCACCCTGCAGCTTTCGGCTGTTTCGAAATCATTCGCGACACTAACCTGTGTGGTGATAAATTCTGTGGTGGCAGCTGAGATTTTGTGGTACTCCATGATAAAATATATGGGGTGAATAAGATATCAACCACAATAGTATACAATGTAATTATAATGCGATTACATGTATTCAGACACGTGTTTCGGAAACACTCTTCCCATCATCAGTGGTTCCAAGTAACATAGATTAAAACACATAATTATGGAAGGTCGAATGACGCCATTTTGGACGTACGCTGTACGAATGACGCCATGTTGCAAGATGCCAGTTTTTGTGCCAGACTGTGTGAAATTCTCCTTCCCTGTCTTTAGAGGGTTGAGTATTTTCTGAAAAGTGTCTCTTCATACTTCACCTACTTCACTTCTTCTTCTTCCTCGTGCTCCGGGGGGGGGGGGAGAGGCGACACGAGCTGTCGCAGCCGACGCTCGCGCAGGCGCAGTAGAACCTTGTGGAGCGGGAGGGAGAGGGGGAGTTGTGGGGGGCGATAAAATTTAAAATTCATATGAAGATGAAGCCTTTTTCTTGGAGACCGGCACCGCACGAAGCGACGCCTTGCAAAACAAGTTCCAATTTTTATCAGCGAAGGCACTCTCGGGCCGCGTTGGTGGAGCGAAAGGGAGGGGGGAGGGGGGGGCTTCAGAACAGACCCCGAAGTGTCTCCCTTCCAGGGCCGCGGAGCAGCCGAGAAGTGTAATGAAAAAGGCTCTGGGGAAACCGAGGGGAAAATACGTGCTTAGGTACTCCGAGGACATGTTTCTGCAATTTTTTAAAATATTTTTTTTTCTAGAAAATTGATCAACTCTAAGAGAATTATATTAACATAACGATTTCCGTCAGAATGCAGAGCGCTTAAATGCTCTAAACGTATTAATATCATAAACATATCCTAAGAAAGAATTTCCGTTTTAATGGTAAGTTACTAATACATTTTGTCACTTCTAATTTGAATTTATGTCCGTTCTAAAAGGAGTTCTTATAGAACAGTTCGACCTTCTTCAGTAGAATTCCGGAAAAGGAACTTGGAGGAAGAAGTGTGCTCTCATGAGAGAGGCGAGAAGCAAAAAAGTCTTTACGCCCGAAAGCATTCAACGACCGGAACAATGGCCACTATTTTAAATGATTGCTGTGGCAATAAAGTGCAGCGAGAATATAAAAATCTGTGGGTGCATGAAACCTTGGTTGGCCGACACGCCCCCGCCCCTCCCTCCCCGCCCTTCCCCGCCTCTCCCCGCCCTTCCTTTCCTCTCTGACCACTTTCCCCTTCCACGCTTGCCCTCTTCTCTCCCCCCCTAACCCTCTTTCTCCCTGCCCTTCCCCGCATGTTGCCCGCCTTCACCTGGCCTTTTCTCCATCCTCAACTCCCCTCATCTCCCTCCATCCTCCGTCCCTCCAAGCCCCTACCCGTCACTCCCACTCTTCCCATCGCCCTCATCGAGGGCCCTTCCCCGCTCAGCCAGCCCTCTTGCCCCCGTCTTCTCCCCACCTTACCCCTCCCCGCCGCCACACTCCATCATTTTCTTGTGCCTCCCCCTGACGTACCACCCACCTCTCCTCACTTATCCAATCTTCTCCCCTCACTGTCCTCTCCTCGCTCAGCCACTCCGCTGTTCCTCGCCCTCTCCCTGCCACTTGTTCTCCGTCCACGACCCCTCTCCCTCCCTCCCTCCCCGCCCAGCGGGTCCGAAGCCTAACGGCCTCCGAGAGCCTCATACATCGCGCGACGTGCGCGGCGAAAGCGCCACCCCGCCTCCCTCCCCTCCTCTCTCCCCGCCTCGCCCCTCCCCCAGGCAGACGGCGCTCGAATACCAAAGGCACGCGGAATGAGGGCGCTCACACCCCCGCCCACCCTCCCACTTTATTTCTGCTCTTTCTGCCGTCACATTCCGTTCTTCTTTCATTATCTACTTATCTCCCGTATTTCTTCATCTCCTACTTATTTTCATTCTACTCCCAGGTTCTGCATTCCCTATTTTGCATCTCCAACTTCCTCTAATTTCACTCCTCCATAGTTTTCCCATCCAATGTTTCCTCAAGTTCTCGTTTTGTCCTTTGTTTTCCTCTACTTGCATTTTCACTCTTCTCTTTCTCTCCTCGTTCTTTCCTTCCTTCCTCTCCTCCCTCCCTCCATCCTTTGTTTCTCTGCCTCACTCACTGCCCCTTCCAACGTCGCTCCGTTTCCATCCTCCGCTGTCTCCTTCTCCGTCTCTTCTTCCGTCCGTCCCTCATTCCTCTTGCCCCGCCCCGCCCCCCGCAGCCCCCACCCTGCCCGTCCCCGCTCGCCCCCGTTCGCCCCGGCCCGTCCACCCCCGTCCCGCCCCTGCCCGTCCCCGCTCGCCCCCGTTCGCCCCGGCCCGTCCACCCCCGTCCCGCCCCTGCCCGTTCCCGCTCGCCCCCATCCGCCCCGGCCCGTCCGCCCCGCCCCGCGCCGCCCCGCCCGCCCCCGCCCGCCCGCCCCCGCCCCGCGTGGCGCGCGCGGAGATTTCGCTGACCGCGGTGCGGCGTGCGCCGTCGCCTGTGCGGCGCGCGCAGCGAATTCTGTCGGCGCGTTTAGGAAAATGTTGCGCGCAATAAGCGGCCCGCCGGCGGAATACTAAGAGGCTTAAAGAGCACGCGATCGGCCGCCGATCAGCGCGCCCGCAGGCGGCTCCGTTTTTCACTGCGGAATGGGCCGGCTCAATGCCAGAGCTAACAGGCCGATCTACATGGGGAGCGTTTATTAAATATGTATCAACCCACAAAAAGAAGTCTGGTACAAATCAAAAGACTTGACTCTCAGAAATAAAACTGAATGAAAGCAAAATGGCAGGTGAAGAAAGGAAATTATCAAACAGTTCAACCTTTATTTTATATTCTCATGATATCATAGTTTTTATGTGCTTCCAATTTGCGTCCTTAAAATGATGATTTTATTTGTTGAACTTTAGTGTTTCCTAGACATTTCGGTATGGCTGTTGACAATGTTTACAATTTATATACTTCGTTATTGTAGCCGTAATCTGTAAGCATTTTAAAGAGTAGATGCAAAAATAACGAATTGCGCAAACCCAGTACCTCTTCTGTAATTGAATTGTTTATTTTGAAAACTAGGCACTTCTTCAGCTGTTCAGAGTGATCACGTTCTTTGAAAGAGAAGTGAACAGTAAACCACATCTGCTTGGATATGTGAAGTTCATTCTGAATCAAGTACTAGGCTTAATACATTTTCTGAAATATTGGAGGTGATTGATATTTTCGAAATCACCTATTCAATTAATTGCCGAACACGTTCTGAGAGCTGTTATACTATGAAGGCAGCGGTACTTAAGAAAGTAAATTGACGAGAACATTTACGATGATCAAAATCTACTGGAGGTCAGTTATAAAAGATTCCTGATTATTTCGCAATTTGTGAGCCCTCAGCAGAAATCAAGGTAACTGGCGGAAAGTCGACCATTGTTGGAGACAAAAGACGAATATATTCGAGATGTTTGGACTTTAATGCACTAGCCCAGATTGAGAATATTCTATTCACGATTGAGTTACATATACTATTCATTACTTTTTGAATTCACACAAATTCATAAAATAACCACATAATTGAAGAGGAGCCTAACAGGCTGAACCTCTCCACCAATTTGACACATTTATGCGAGTTAAGCTTTGTGATTGCCTCCCATGTCTAGTTTCTGAAGAATTGCAGTTTGTGCAGTGTTGAGCTCTGCAACGCGCATGCGCACTAAGTAGACTACGCAGAGTATTTGAGCGCAGGCGGAGTTTAATCGAGGTCAGAAGTCCCCGTTCCCCCTCTCCCTCTCCCTCCGGGCGAGGGGCTCTCCGCACTCTGTAGCTCTCTCCGGCGCTGAATAATTCCGCTCCCGGGGAGGACTTCCCAGTTGCGTTGCCTTTGATCCCCATTAGCCGGCCCGCTCGCCCCACGTGGCCATTGGCACCTCCGGGCCGCGGAGGGCGCTGCGCCTCGACCACGCCCACCTCCCACCGCCCCTCCGCTGACTCCTCGATACTCCTCCAAGAAATTCCATTGTAATTCAATTTTCCTTATTTTTACGTGGCGAGACTCAGGCCGTCAGTCCTGTTCTTCCGCCTGACCATGCAAATTTCGCTACGTTTCTTTCACCATCTAGCAGAGAAAGAGGGTATTAAGTTTTCCACAGACCGACGCGGAAAATCCGCAGTCTACGTGGATTAGCCGCAGCGGAAGTTTCGCGTCACGTGTTGCCTTATGAGCACGTTCAGACCTGCGCGGCAGACGGGCGTCGCGGCTACGGATTGGCAGCGTTTAATCGGTGGCGAAATTTGTAATGCAGCCAGACGCGTGAGTTCCTCTGCAGCTCGAGTTTCGTGGAAGTCTGCCCGTGTTTGGAAGTCTTCCCTCCCGTCTGGGTCGAGCGATCTTACCAACCGTCACGAAACTATGACTCGTAATTGACGCTCCGGTGTGAACGGTCCCGCGAATTCCGTTGACGCGTCTAGCTCGGATCTTTCCGCGCCGCACCCGCTGCGGATCTACCGCGCCGGTCTGTAGGAGCCTTTACTGAGACGGCGATACAGGCGATTAAAATGTATCACAGAAGCTCTTTTTAGGCTTGAGGATCTGCAGTAATCTACAACATGGGAAGAGCAAATTACTTCCCCTTCTAAGGAAGGCGTACGAAGGATTTGTTTCGCCATTAAAAATACACTGCTTCGGTTGGGTTTGAACCCATAAACGTAGGCAAAACAGCCCGATACTCTTACAGTTGTACTCGAGCCGCTTCCAAACAACGTTGTATCAAACGTGACTGAGCAAAAACCCGAACGCCCTGGCCATCAATCTTTAGGACAATAGTGAAAACCTTAAACGATTCAAGAGACATCATGACTTGCCTTCCCGATCGAACTAATTATGTAAGAGATACTCTGAAGAAACTTTAATGGTAATATGTTCATAGTCAAGAAAATATTTACTGAATGTTTAAATTCAAAGAGATTTCAAATTAGCAGTAAATAAAATGTAAAAGAATATTACTAAGCTTGGTATGGCATTCTTAGAACTAACATGGTAAAATGTGTAAAATAATCAGTTGGGTACTGTAACCTACCGCGCCTTGTGTAACCGTACTCCTCTCGAGCCTCACCGATTACAAAAGTAGATCTGTCATTTGCCTACTTCGCGACGTGTGATTACACCGTCACGCATCCCTGGGAATATCTCAGTTTACGGATAAACTTCCCTATTGGTAGTGGGTTCGTCTTTGTTAAGCTACTGATCAATTAATAGACCAACACAATTTTTCAGTTTTAAATGACAAATAACATATATTCTAGAGCGCCAAAATGTAACAGATTTTACATTTTTCGTTTACATCAATGTAATTACATGTATTCTATTGAATGCCAAATCTCTGTACAAATGAAATTCACAGATCCTCCTATGTTTTCACTTTTCGTAAAATTATGGTAGCTAATTCCCTACCTAAACTGCAGTTTTTCACTAGAATAATAATAATTCAGATCCCTGTTTACAAGAAAACAAGCAATAGATACATTTTTACACTTCACAAAGAATATCACACATGAGACACACAAATCATAGTACAAATATTCATCCTGTAAAAGAAAAATACATACACACAATACTAGAAATTCACTACTACCTTTTAAATCACTAATTACGTTACACTCAGTAGTCACATTTGACCTTCGGCTTCTACATAGCCTTTCAACACAAAATTTCGTTTCATAACGTCTCTTAAATGATTTGAATCATTAAAATATGACTCTAAATAAATAATTCTGTACAAAACAACTTCTATCATAAACATAAAGAATTACTTTAATCTGATTCTTGTTACGACTGTCGAAAAGAAATAAAACCACTGGCAAGCAAGACCAATGTTCTCAGAAACTTGCCCGATCAACGTCTGTTTTTGAGGGAAGCTCACATTACAACGTTTTGGCTAGTATAATTATACTCCTATCTCAGAAGTTTTTTTTTCAGACTGAAATTAAGTGAGTGTTCTTTCTGCTTTTATATAACTCACGACCGGCGAACTCCGCAAGTTGGTCCCGCGCTGTGTAGCTGGCCCGTCGCGCGACCCTCGCGCCTCAAGGTCGTCGTTCTTCTGCAAAGTCCCTGCGTGGCCTGTCGCACGGAAATATTCCGAACACCGTCTCCCAGTCGTCTCCCAGGCGAAAATTCACCACAGCTTTCGCAGAGGCGATGGTCGCTTCAGAATGCGAGTCCGAAACTCCAAGTTATGACTTCGTAATGGCAAAAGTCAAACTAGTTGTTGGATAATCCGTCTTTCTCATAACTTTCAAAATTTCATCATAGGATTTCCAAAGTGAAATTCCCAAAAATAAGAATAAAGAATATATGAAAAGTATGAAATATATTAAAAATATGAAATATATTAAAGCTGTAACAAAGAAGAAACATGTCCTATGTTACAATAGTCCTCTTTTCTAGCAACAAGAATGCAGCAACGTGGTTTTACAGATTCATTTCGATCTATTACCGCCGTCGTTCTTTCATTCATTGCATTCTTGTTTAATATTCATTTACTAATTCCATGTAATCTCACGATATTCACAGTACGTAAATCCATGAAAAGTGCTCAGTCAATTACCTTTTATTAAAGCTTTTGTGTTCCGCAATCTTCGCGTGTCCCTCGTCGACCATGTGGCGTACTCGTAGACAACCGTTCTCCTTGCCGTCTCGAACCAGAAAGAGCGAGCTCTTTTTTTGACGCAAGTTCACGCCACGTCCGTATTTCCACGAAAATTTCCTGATTGGCTACGGTCTGAGTGCGTTCAGAAATCCTTCTCTGACTTACGCCATCTCTTCGCCACTGTAGAAACTACGTGTAGGGCCTAATGTCGGGTATTATTGCTTCCATTTTCCGTTGGTTATAAATGTGACCGGCGACAAGCGG
>BLKR01016744.1:0-21184 GCA_011170035.1 Teleogryllus occipitalis | reverse complement strand
ATATATATATATATATATATATATATATATATATATATATATATATATATATATATATATAAACTGCGTGTTTTCTAGAGCTTTGAGAGAAGTGCCATCGTCACTGTAAAAAAGTAGTAGGGACCTCTGTCTTGTGATAAATATGCCACTTATCTCGCATCTCTATACCCATTCATCTACCAGGGGAGGAAGCCTTCTGTGCAGAGAAACTGTACAGTATTGCCAATTGGCGAGTTCTGCACGTAACCTGGCATGGCTGAACGGTCACAAAACATACTTCTAATCGTGTTGAGTAATTTAATTAGGTTTAAATAACATTAAACTTCGATTTTTAAAATTTTTTGTTCATAAAATTTTGTACATTTTACTAATGAAAAATTTCAATGAGACTGCAATAACAAGTTGTTCTTCAGGCAAGATAGCTTCATGATTGTGAAGTATCAGATTTTCTTATGTCTTCTGCGATCAGCTTCAAAAATTCATCAAAACAGTCACTGGTCATTCTAGTACATGAAAAGCGTTTCTCGGCGTGGCATTAAGGTGTGAAATTCTCCGTACTTTTTCTTTTCTAGGTCCAAATATTGGACCCCCTTTCTACGTTTTCTAAAGAGATATTAACAATTTGAAGAAAAATCGTAAATAATGAAGGAAAAAATACTATACCGCACGTGCTCAGAAAACGTACTACGAGTAAAACTCGGCATTTCAATCCCTACATGAATAGAAGCGAGTGGCTCTTCTTTATCGGATGAAAACTGCCACCGAACGCTGACTCATAATTGGCGCGGCGGTGTGAACGATCCCGCGAATACCTCCGCCGCGTATAGCGCGGAACTTTCCGCGCCGCACTCGCTGCGGATGTTCCGCGTCGGTCTATGGGAGCCTTTAAATGGTAATTGGAAACAAAAAATCAAGCAGAGAGATAGACCAGCCGAGATGTCTCGGGGCATCAACTGATGTCACTACAGTGCCTCAGGTCGAATTCAGGTGCCGTCTAGAGGGGAGTTCTACCGACCGGATGTTCGGATCAATTGTTTTCCGAGGTTTCTCCGATTAATACCAGGTGATTGGAGGAGCGTACCCTAACAAAATGGGCCATGGACCGCACGCGATATTTCCTTCCTCTTCCTTGTACTATCCTCATCGCTAACTTACACACTCATACACTTATATGCTCTACGCTACCACACATACCGGCCTTAAGAGCTTGTCCCGGCTGGGGCCGTGCCTCGCTGGTGGGATATACCTTAATGGTGAAATTCCCGCAAACCTACATGTAGGTTGGCGCCGGATCTCACCATCTTTCGGGGGAAGAAGTCTGCTACCTTCAGTACACCTTCCAAAACAAATGCTGTGCACCCATATGACTAATGACCATAGCGGTTGACCCATCCGGAAACGAGAAGTAATCAATCAATCGACCAGAAAGGAATGTAAGAGGGAATTGGAACAAGAAAAACAGAACTAGGTTATAATGAATTAAATTAACTAGAAGTTATAATGAATTAAAATTAAAATGGATTTGTCAAGAGTAGCCTTTGTTAAGAAAAATAAAATACTGGAAAGTAAAATTTAGCTGGGTCTGAAGAACTTATTGATGCAAAGTGTGGTATTGTTGTGCATGCTCGACACACGGCCTATTCCGAAAGGAGGCTGAGCATAACAGCGGTGAGAAGGCGTAAGAAACGTTGGATTGGACATGTGTTGAGGAGAGATTGAAGGAGATTCCAGAAGGGAGGATGGAAGAACTGGCCATATGTTATCTAGAGTTCAACTGTTGATAAATGATTCGAAGGAAGTGAACGAGTAGTATATTGGAGTAAAGAGAAAAAATTCAAACAGCGGATGGTAAAGGAGAGAAACATGAAACCAGGATGAACCTGAAGATGAAATGAAGATAACCACCAAGATGAATCTCCCACCGTAAGTGAAGTAAAGACAAACTATTCAAGTTGCTGCAGTTATTGAATGCGCTTTGAGCTTGAAACATCGCAGTTTAACTCTGAAATGTCTGTCACTACACAAAATTTGAAACGTGGCTAATGATTTGAATTGAAAGTTCATACAGATAAACTATTGAAATTGAAGAAAATTCGCTGTTGAGACGGTTTCTTGAATGGCCAGGAATATTAACTTTCAAGAAAACTAAAACAAAATGTTTGAACCCGCCAACATGAAACTTGTCATGGCAATGACAGAAAAGGGAAAATACTCAATAGCAGAAAGAACTGAGGATGCAGAATTGAATTGCAATAAAGTCATTTTAGAATAAGTGGAATGACCGTTTTCAATTTATTTGTTCTGGAACTGTTTGTTTTGATCCGTTGACAGAGTCAGGGAGCACCTCAACAATACTGTTCAAGAAATAGAATAATATGACTATAAAAGTGCAATAATTAACCAAGGAGGAATGTGTCGAAAACAGCGTCGAATGTGGACAAGTCAGATTATTATCCGTTCGCTTTAGCTAACCGAAAACAAATATATATATTAGGACTTTATTTGCATTATACTTGTTTGCATTATACATTATACAGACTCGTTCTACTTGGTCTGTAACTCCATCTTGATCGCCTTTATTTGCCCGATCCATCTTATTCGACCATTTTCTGATGCTACATTGATCAGTTTCTGCAATGGTCCTCCACTTCATTTCAGGCTACGAAGGCCACGGCTCCCTGCCGGCTGAAAAAGATCATCCAGTTACATTTTTACTAATTGTTGGCGTCAAAAATAGTCACTATAAGTAAAAAGGTTCAGATACCGTATTTACGCGAATCTAAAGAGCACCTTTTTTTAACAAATATATTACTCAAAATCGTGGTGCGTATTACATCTAAGTGCATATCCCTTCCGCAAAACGCCGGTAGTGTCATTCCAGTTTTTCGTTTATTACGCCACAAAGTATTGCTGGCGTTTTCAAATTCAACTTCGTTCATTTATCATTGGCCTATTAGTGTGGATGTTTTGTTACGATATGGAAGGCAGACACAGAAGATCGCCTTACAATGTGTCATTAAGCGTAAAGCGGTTAGGGGTAAAGCAATTAGAATGCTAATTATGTATACGATAAATCCATTGTTATTTGACATAAATTTAAATAGAATACCTCACCTATATTTCTGTTATTGACGCGCGTTACATTCGATACAAAAATATAACAATATTAATTTCATAATTTTATGTTTAAAATGTGCGATGCGTGTTAGATTCGATGGCGCATTAGATTCGCGTAACTACGGTATAATTTTGCTGTTAGTATTTATACGTCTCCTTCTTTTGCAACGCTGTGTCCTAAGCTGGCCCTTTCACGGCGTGGGTTGTCTTGCGTGCCGACGCAAACAATTAAAGAAGTGCAAGGTATCTGGTAGATGCTTCGATCGGCGCGGGGTTAAGCCCCGCGCCGTAAATCAGCCGTAAGCAGCGCAGCCGCGTGTCTCGCTCCGTTCCCGGGAGTGCTGTCCCGCGTCGGGCAAGTGATTCTGTTTTTCCCCTCCTCCGCCCCGCCCCCGCCCCCGCCGCCTCGAGCGAACTTCTCCTCCCCGAGGGGTCCTCGGCGACCTCCGCCCACCCTCCCACAATCACCCCGCGCGTCCAATCTGGCCCGACCCGCCGCACCAGCCGTCGGCCTCTGCGCCCGCCCCGCCCCCCGCCCCCCACCCCCCCAACCCCGCCCATTCCGCCGTTTATTTTCTCTCTCCTAAATCTCTCCCGCGCTCGAACACTCGCCCCTGCTCTTAACGCGCCGCGTTCCGCCCTGTATTGGAATTCCTCCGGGACAGGCGGGGGCGGACGGCCGGGAGAAGGGTTGGAGGAGAATGCGCGGATGCGGAGGAGGAGAAGAAAGTGAAGATGAAAGTGGAGGAGGAGGAGGAGGACGAGGCGGAATTGAAAACGGGGGAAGACGAGGTGAAGGATTTCGAAGTGAAGGAGGAAGGATGGAAACCGAAGGATGTATGGTATTTCGAAGTGGCGTATGGTATAACTATTTAGGAGCGGTAGAAGGCGGTAAGGACAGCGTGCAGGAGTAGGTGGCGGCAGATGGGGAGGGTTTGGAAACGTTGGGAGAGAAAGGGGAAAGTTGGAGTCGTAGTAGAAGGACGAGGGATTAGGGGCTGAGGAAGAGGGAGTTTGGAGGCGATGGAGGAAAGAGGGAGGTTTGTACGTGGGGGGGGGGAGAAAGGATGTCAGGAAAAGGAATCAAAAGAAAAGGATGGGTGGGTAGAGGAAAGGGACGAGGGATGTCCGCCAAAGAAAAGGATTTGGTTGGAGAATGTTCCTGCTTATCGGGCGGGGAAATTGAACGGCGGTCAAAAAGTGCGGAGACAACCTTTTGGCGAAACCGCACATGCAATTAGAGTTGAGGACTTCGCTGGCCCAGGAAGGCATGCCGACGCTTTGTTTCGGTTCGGCGAAGAGTTGATTGTATTGGGCTCGGAGAACAAGCGTTTATCGTGGGCGTGTAGAAGACTTGAGAACCATTTTATGCTGCAAGTGGTGCTGCTGAACATGATAAAGGAGGAATTACGTTTTAGGCTTCATAATGTTGCTCTCCGCGTGGGCAAATGAATTGCTGCTGAAGTGCAATTTTGCTTGCGGTAGAGGACTGATCGGTGTTCTTATTATAGTGATATTAAACTTATTTCCGATGTGAAAATGAACTGCAAACATGAATGACGCTTTGATTTTCTTTGGCCCTGCTATTGAGATTGATGTCGAAAATCTCGTCGGGACCAAAAACGCGATTCTTCAATTCAGCGGAATAGCCTGCACGAACTCCAGATTTGAATCCTCTCCAGTAATTGTGAGCCCAACCACACTCCCCAAGGAACTTGAAGGAGGCCGTCAAGAGTAGTGGAATTTGATTTTACGTTGCTTCTCGAACACACTCGATACATGTGTCGATTTTGTGCTAAGTGTGTATTTTTGCCTTGTTTTTTCTATTGTCTATGTCTTTTGCATTTTTTGCTGTGATTGTAAAACCTGTCATATCTTACCTTGTTTACCTTATATTATCACTAGGCGAATATCGGTGCAGTGCCCTAATAAACGTGCCAGGGACTGCGAGCGAGCTTTCTTTCCTCTTCTTTGTTTTACTCTCACCCTTTACTTAAACATAAACTTATATGGACTACACTACCATACATGTTGGGAGACCACTTGGGAGCTTAGTATTTGTCCCATCTGGTGCGGTCTTCTATTGGTAGGAGAAGCTTGGTTGGGAAAACGCAGACTATTCGACGTGTAGGTCAGAGCCGAATCTCACCACTAGGTGGGGTAAGATCACCGACACCTCCCGAGGAAAAACATGTACTACACTTACAATGAACATAGTAATTGCCGCGCCAGGAAATGCAAAATAATCAATGAAAAGACAAAATTTGAAAATAGATCTCGCTTCTTGAAAAAGTTTGCCTTTTTCGTGTCGCTTAATTGAAGGGTTACGTTTTGGGTTCCAGTGAAATGAAGAGCTTCTGGTGTACACAGTTTCAGTTGCGGACTCAATTTCATACGTAATCGCAGCCGGCTTACAAGCAGCTTCCCATGACGCAAAATTTCCCGGTCGCCCTCTCCAAGACTCGTCAAATGATTACGGCTCCCAATTTCGGAAAACGTTTGCTCTTGCGGCCTCGCGCTATCACTCAATTCCAGGGAGCGGCTCGAGCGGCGCGCCTTCCCGTCCCCTCCCCGCCCCCGTCCCCCGCCCCAGCCCCCACCCCCGCTCCCGCCCCCAAAGCAAACATCGGAACAGCGGGGGTGGAGGCAGGGGAATTAAAAGTAACCCGACGCAAGGCTCGCTGTTTGCACACACGACGACCGGAAGAAGGAAATCGGAACGGCGTAAGATGAAACTTTTGGGATTTTTGACGGAAATTTTGTCAGCGCGATTGTGTTGATATATTAAGACCCGTGAGCTTTCATTTCATATGCTACGTAGTTAATATCGACGATTGGAAGCAATCTTGTAGCTGGCTCTGCGAGGGGTGCATCTTGTAACGAACGTCCTATTTGAATAGTTACATTACAGATGCCCAAGTAAGCCTGCATACGACGGAAAGATAAGAGTGAATGAGCATTTTCCGTCTAAGAAGCCACTGAGACTTTTTCAGGAATTAAGAAGTCTAATTAACTGCCGCAACGCTTAGTTGGCATTGGTCTTAAGCTATCCACAGTATAGAAACTATTCAAAAAAATATGAAAGTTTATATGTCCCTACACGTTATTGTTTAAACTTTTAGCCTACATAGATTGTTGTAGAGTATGTTAAATTGTATTTCTAACAATTTTATTGGATGAAGCTAGCACAAAACATGGTGCGAAGTATTGAATGGTTGAGTATATATGGTTGGGGAAGGAAGGATGATCCGTGGAACGACCCAGAAATGTTCGCAAAGGACCTCATCAGAAAAAAGTTGCTGCAGATCTTTTCTGGTCGACTCGACTATAGATCCATGTACAGCGGCCCAGAAGTAATAACTAGCAGCATTATAGGAAACAGCATATGTAATATTATAACAATTTCGTTAAAAAAAACAAACACCTGATTCTCATTCTTGCTGCCAAGGGCACCATCGCTTCCGTTTAATGCCAACTGGGTGAATAATTAAAAAGTGTATAAACCCAGATTCTCTCCATTTTTCCTGTGCTTTAAAAGAATAAACTATGGGAGTCACATCATTATTATCTCGTATTTGTAACGGTTCCGCAGTGTTTTAATATTGAAACTTGTGTCCTAATAATACTTGTGCCATCTATAAAAAAAACTCTTCACTGAACGTAACGCGAGATGTTACAAAAAAAGAGCATAGTATAATATTTTGATAATTCAAAAGTTTTAATTAAAACGCCATACAATTCATTGTGCTCTCTTGTTAATAAAAGTGTAAAGAAAAGATTTGGGGCCGTTTTTGCGAAATATTCATAAAGGTTATTTTTAATTCTCGGGATTTGAAGCAGAAAGTAACCATTTTTTACTCTAAAATGATTAAAAGATCTAATATTGTGACATATATTGCATTAAGAAAGAAATATCTACCTTCAATAATAAAAATTAATTAAAGTTGCGAAGAAAGTTGCACCTTCGTAATTTTCGACTCTTGATATTTTTTTATCTAAATCGAACTTACACTATACA
Source organism: Teleogryllus occipitalis (assembly GCA_011170035.1). Lineage (NCBI taxonomy): Eukaryota > Metazoa > Arthropoda > Insecta > Orthoptera > Gryllidae > Teleogryllus > Teleogryllus occipitalis. The sequence goes on along the minus strand of BLKR01016744.1, from coordinate 14,049 downwards.
GTGATGTTAAAAGTACATTTTCTTCTATTCTAAAGAAGAATTTTGAGAATTGGGAATTTTGAGAATTTTATTTTAAAATTTCTTTCAGTATTTATGTTAATTACCACTAAAAATTAAATTATCCATTTCAAACTAGCAGTCTCGATATCAGTCAGATTGAATATGTTTTTGAGAAGAATCATATACCATTAAGGCTTTAATATTGTTCATAAAAACCCTGAAAAACAGACATTTAGAAAACACACTCCATATCAGAAATATCTAAAAAGTAGATGTCCGTCAAAATGTTGACGTGGATTGTTCGCAGCATCACATATCTTTTCCTATACTACAAGTGTACAAGAAAATAAAAACAATGTAACCGGAGTACATGGAGAGAGGACGGAAGTATTTGATTTCCCCTGTTGCTCTTTCACGCGGAAATAAATTTCAGTAGTACAAAAAGGCCTCTTCAGCCATTCATCTCCCCCCATCTCATCATCCAAACGTTTCAGCTTTCTGTTTCACATATTTTCCACCGACAACTCGGTACCCTGTGTTGGCTTGGCGGCACAGGAACACAACTTCTTTGAACGCGATCGTTTGGAGGAATGGAGTTCATACTGAAGTAGAACACAAAGCCGATTTCCTCACATTCCAAATACATTCGTAAATACTAGAACCTAAAATCATCTCTTGAACGCTTTTTCAGAATATAATTAGTTTTTGTTTATTTTTAATAATGTTCGACACAATTTTCTACAAATACGTAAAAAGTGTTTCCCCAACATTGGCAATTTTTTTGTTTGAACTTTTTCTAACGTTAGAATAAACTTATTTCTATTGTACCTGCAATCTTCATTTAAACTTTTAAATTTCCAAGAATTAAAAGAATTTATTTTTTGGACTCTTCCGCTTCAATTATCGACGTATTTCCCAAGATATGGATGACGTATTGCTAGGAGAGTATTTTCAATATTGTGCAGTTTTCTGACCGTTACAAATTATATGAGAAAATCCTTGCTGTTGTAGTACCATTTTATTTCTCGTACTGTAGGGAAATAGTGCGAAAAACTGATATCGATATTTTGATGGAATTACATGTTTTCGTGGTCCCTGGTACCAAGAAGTGTTTCTCTAATACGTCTGTTCGTCTGTCTGTCCGACTGTCTGTGAGCATCAGCACCTGAATTGTACACAGGTTCTTTACCGAGACGAATATTCCTCATTGATCTGGTTATTGTGTTCGGTTTTCTTTCTTTAAATTATGTCTTCCTTGCGTCATTTTCCTTTTATTATTATTATTATTGATTGCAATTATTGTATTACACCCTTCTTGTCTCACTTCATCAAAATGCCTCATTCTTTTTACTGGTATATACGCCCCTCACTCAACTAATTCACCACTTCCTTTGCCGTATCACTCACCTGTCCTGGGTTTTGTTTTTCGCATCGCACTTTCCCTTGACTTGTGTTCGACCAGACTTTATTTCACCTTTCTTGTTGCTCTTTCCTCCTTTATTTTCGGTGGTTCCTCTCCGTCGTCCTCTCCCACGATCTCCAGCGGGCGGGGCGGGGCCGAGCTTTGCGGGCCCTTCGCTCTCTCGCACTTGGGCGCGAGTGATTTGCTCGGAGATTGCGGGCCGGGCGCCGCGGCCGATCGTCCGGAAGACGGCGCGATTTACCGCTATTTGCAAATGCAAATGCGCGAAAGAACAAGCGGCCGCCGGCGCCCCTTCGCCCCTCCCCTCGCCCTCCCCCCTCCCGCGCCCCGGGGCCACGGCACACTCGCAAATCTTGTCGGGATTTCGGGAGCGCTGGCTCTACACGCGCGTCCGTCGCCCGGAGACCACCGCTCGCCGCCCGCTGCTGTGGGCAAAGCGCTCGACCGTCACTGTCCCACTGGCAACCACTCGTCACCATCTACGTGTTACGGTTATCACTGTCTGTCCATCACTGTCTGTCCATCACCGTCTGTCCATCACCGTGTGTCCATCACCGTGTGTCCATCACCGTGTGTCCATCACCGTGTGTCCATCACCGTGTGTCCATCACCGTGTGTCACGTCACATCTACCCTAATATCTACTCCGGCCTCAATTCCCATCTGCCAATTTCCCCGTGCCAGGGAGTTACTGCTAACTTTCGCCCTTCTCAGTACTTCCCAATGCTCACTTTTCATTTCCCCTTTGCACCCAGTCCAATACTTGCTGATCATTATCACATAATTGCAGAAGCAGAAAAGAAATGAAATATGTTTGAAATCCAGTGTTTTCCTTGGCCATTAGGATTATTTACTAGTTTACTAATGTCATCTTTTCTATGACTTTGTCAGTGCTTTGGAATCATTAATTACGTAAAAGCTTTTGTCCTATATTATTTTGCTAATATTGGTTCAAATATGCACCAAGTAAAGATTGTAAAAAATACATTGGTATTTACTCATTATTGAGGTTGCAAAATAGCTTGAGATTTCTTGGGAGAGCATCTGCAGATGTTTCGTATTGAAGAACTAGACTCTTGCCTTTTTTACTCCCTTGACACAAGGGAAAATTCTGAAAGCCAATTATTTAAGAATTATTAGTATACCTCAGCGGAAGAATTATTGAGTATTGAAGGTGTCAGTAATACCTTGTCTGGGCGAAAAGAAAATCGTTTTCTGTCGTGATTCGGGCATGATAAAATGTTAGGCAGAGGATCTGCGCCAAAAGTCTGTTCACGGGGTCTGTACTTCTGTAAAGCTTATATATATATATATATATATATATATATATATATATAGTCAAAAACAGTCAAAAACTATATGTGACGTATGGAGGGAGAAAATCATCTTTACAAACGTTACAAACAGCTTTACCAACGTTATATTCTAACTTTCAATTCTTCCGCTCTTTACAGTGCGTCGCGGTGACAAGCGACGATTCTCGATCTTCAAACAATGCGATCGCATCGCGTCGAAAGTAGGAGGCAAGGACTCATTGAATTGCGACAATATGAAATATTAGCGTTCTCTGTTTTTTTCTTGACATTCGTCCCGTGGCGCGCTCTGACGTCATTCTTAGAAATTAGTTCAAAATTTCAAAGCAGTTCAGCCGTTACAAAGTACGAAAAATATCTAACCTTTCTCTCTGGAATCCCGCCCGCGGTTTGTACCGAAAGAATATTATAAGTTCAAGGCGGAATGTTTCAAATGTACAATGTTTGCTGTTAATGAGTGCCAAAGAATTGCTATCAATGATTGAATTCCAAGTGAGGCACCAAATTTGAATTAATTTTGGCCGCTTATATGCCAACACTCATATTAAATATAACCCTCAAAACTAGGTCTTCTTTTAATGAATTTGTCTGTAGTTTTTAATTGTATATAAATAAGAAATATACTCACACTTTGCTATAATTTATACTATTTGCTAATTATACATTAGTATATATAAATGTCTTAAATATTGAACCGACTTCGCGTGTCATTTGAGATTTTGCATGCGTTCATATTTTGTTTGAGGATTTGTATTATTTTCTGTGGATAAAGCAACTAGACTTGAGAAGTGATAGATTACTGAATTCCAGTGTGATATCCCTGCTACAGATAAGGGCGTGACATATCAGCGTTAGAGCGGAGAGACTTTTTAATTTCTCGCTACCACATACGCTGTAGAGAGAAAGTTATATAATGCTTCACAGGAAAACGAAGAATTCTCGGCAGAATAACTTTTATTCCATGGTAACGAAAAATTGGATAAATTCAGTTGCCAAATTTAGAAACAAATTCTCTAACATATGGTGTAGACAGTGTCAATGTTTCATGGGTCCTTGAGACCGAAAAATCGAATGACGGCGAAACATCCATCTGTCCGTCTCCCTGCCTATCTGACTGTCCGTCCATCTGTGAGCAACGCTAGCGGCTAAACAGTTTAGTCGATTTTCCCCAAAATCGATCTTTTGCATTCGATTTTGCTGATGTCGCGGCCCCTTGCATTTCAAATCGAAATTTTAATTTTGAGGGTACTTTACGTGAAGCCCTCCGGCCATTTTCAATATTTTCAAAAAAAAAAAAAAAGCTCCAGCGTTCTTGATAAAATTTTGTTATTGGATAGTATGAAAGATGTTTAAGAGAATAGAACAGGTCTCATGTCCGCTAAATACCCTAATTTTTAGAAAATTTCAAAACTTTTTCATCGTCTTCCTGCAACTAAAATATTGAAGATAGAAGTGTGAATATTTTAAACATAATGAAACATTTTCCTTAAAAACAGATTTTGAAATAAGAGGTACAATTTTTCGAAAATTTGAGTTTTACAAAAAATGATGACGCGTAATTTGGAGGGAAATTGCAGTATAAATAGGATTACGTAAGCATTACCAAGGGTGAGAAAGTATGTGCTATTTTAGCCCCACTAGTTTTTGTCGTGTGCACACTCTTGCACCATTTTTCTTAGGATATAGCGTGCTGTTTGTTTCCATTTCGATTGCGTCAACTATTCAAGAGCCTAGCACATTTTGAATGCGTGATATGGCTTAAGCTTGTATCTGGGTATTAAACACGGTTGAAATTCGCTGAGTGAAAATTAATTAATTAATTTAGAAGGAAGTCGTGCTGTCAAAACCGGAATATTGTGCAGCCTTGTCAAACCTGGATAAAGTGCTTTAAGGACACCGATGAAAAGTAGTTTCAGATTTATAGCTAATTTGTTTCTATGTGTTTAGTGCTAACATGTTATTTTGGCGATTTTATCCCATTGTTGATACTTTCTGAAAGCAAAACAATGAAATTAAATTTGAGGTAAAAGCCAATGAATGTCAATTAAGTTCATGATTCGTTTATAATAGCTGATGTTGCTGAAATTAAACACCAAATGCGTCTATAGCTTCTGGGTACAAAACTGGTATATTTTTTTAAAACTTACGTTTTAAAATAATGAGGTATTTTAAATAGAGTTCCACTAAAATATTTAAAATTTACTTTTTATGCTACGATGAAAGTTGAGGTATGTGAGGGTAGGTTGATGACGTTTTGCATCCACGTGAAGAAACCCACATAAATTGCGGTTTTAGTCTGATTATTGAGAGAGGTGAATTTTGATTTGTAATTATTCGCAACTGACATTCCCAGAGCTACGAAACGAGAATGTTATTAGTAAAGTTAATTTGTAAATCAATTTGATTCACAGCTGTGAGAGTTTTTGTGTTGAAAACAAATGGGAGTCTGTGTAATACCTCTGCACACTTTACTGCCGTCGTCAATGCAGTACATTTTTGCGTAACGGTTTTGGACCAGATATTTTCACTAACTTGTGTGGAAACGAAAATCGTTTCAGTATGCTATTCAGGTGATTTTTCCCTACTTGTGTACTACTCGACTTTGAAATGACTAAATATTGATAAATTGGTTTGATGTATCACAATTTTTGTCGCAATAATGAAATAATGAAATATTTTGAGTAAGATAAAGTAAAGACAAAGTCTGATGAACCGTAAGTTTAAGAGATATATTTCTATTAATATCAGAAGTATGAATGTTGATTTCAGAAACAATAATTATGATCTTGTATTTCTCACTAAACCGCTATTCATTAGGTCACCATTTATGGGCCTTACCATATTACCATATTAGTTGAATGGGCTGTAAACAATAAATATATAAATATATACTACTACAATAAATATATAAATAACAAACAATAATGGCCATTTTAAAGGGTTAGTATATATTGGCTTAAGAAAATCTGCTTGCTACCTAAAATTGAAAATAATTATCTATCGTAAAATATTACACGATTCTTAGACAGTATTAAAGTTCTTTCTTCTGAATTTGTGAAAGCCAACAATAGGTAGACCTATTGTATATTAAAATGAACCGCAGGACGTGATCTTCAAAATGGTTGTATTTTTAATTTATATTGACTGTTATCTACGTCCTACCTGCATTAACAATTGGGAGTCAGAAAGCATTAAAAAAAGACAGAAGTGTTCCTTAACGTTATTGTTACAGTACTATAACGCAATGTGCGTGTTGATGCACAATTTCCGGTAGTTGTTTCGAATTTTCGTTCAACATGTAAACATGATGGCGGAGGCCTGCATTCCGGCGAAAACAACCGCGAGTCTCGTGAGGCTCCACGCCGACGTTCGGCGGAAGGGGGGACCTTGCTCGACCGACGGAAGGAGATAGCCGTTTAACGGACCTTCCGACCGGCCGTCTTCCGGCTCCCGATTATCTGCAGAACAGTGGAGCGTCGCCGAGACTTCGACCGTTGCCCAGCGCTCCACCACTCGACCGACGGCGGACACTGCGCTCGGTGGCTTGGTGTGTACGGGATTTAAAAGTCGCCGCAAAATTCTTTCATTTAATTGTAATTAATTAATTATAATCGAAAGAAAAGAAAATTTCAATTAAAGGATTAATTGATTGATAAGTAACAATTTATCGATTAAATGGAAATAATTTTAGAGACAAAACAATACTATTTTTGACAGGATTAAAGGCAAACAAAGAGTCTGAAAAGAAATTTAAAATCAAATTTTTACAATCAATACTATTTACTATACTTACAAACAATACTATTATATATACATACATACATACACTATTACACTATACACTATATCAATACACTGAAATAAAAAAACTAAATTAATTTTCATCAATCTTTTTTACATTGTAAGTTATTAAACAATATTGATAAAGAAAGTTTAATGGAAATCTATAATAATGTAAATATGGTCATGCAGTATATTTTCAAATAAGCAAAGAAAATACTATATAAGACAGAAACTTTACATTCCGGAATTATATATAAAAGCAAAAAAAAAAAAGAAATATTGGTTAAGGGAAAAAAATTCGTTTCGTACCAATTGTAATGTCATTTAAGTTTCTTACAAATCCGAACACACGGCATATTTATTTCACACAATGAACATTTGCTCATAAATTCATAAGTATATAATAAACAGCATATGCTAAACAAAACTAAGGTGGGTACTATTTTTCCCTGCGTGGAAACGTCTTGTCATAAGCAGGAAAAACTAAACTAAAATACAAAATTGAAAGGGAAATGCACTAATATATTTCATTGCACTTGTATCCAAATTTAGCTGAACATTTGTATGTACACCATATAAAATGAGCAAAAATTAATGGTTTGTAACACTCGTGGGCATTAGAAAAATGCCTCATATTCTTATTTGTATAAGCCTAGAAATTACAAAAACAAATGTTCTAATTGCTTTTAATGTTCATAACCGACATACTAAAATGATCTAATATGCAATTGAATTAACATAGACTTTCTCCCCTTCCATTGCTTTCCTGGAAGAACATCTGGGACGGTGAGATATCAATGTCGGAAGCCGAGGTTATCGACTTGCCCCTTAGGAAGCGAGTGCTATGTTTGCATCGTGAATCTGACGCAGCGCTCACGCATGACCCACCGGTCACTTACCACCTACCGCTTCTCTTCTTTGAAGAAGTGTGAATAAAGGGAGCTCTTGATCCCTGTAATTATAAAATATAAGAGTCAAGCGCAAATAACATCAGCTGCGTAGAACTACACAAAAAGTAGAGATTTAATACCTAACGACAAGCTGTACCCGCTCCGCTCCGCGCGACCCACTCTGCCCGCCCCGCTCTACCCGCCCCGCTCTACCCGCCCCGCTCTACCCGCCCGCTCTACCCGCCCCGCTCTACCCGCCCCGCTCTACCCGCCCCGCTCTCCCCGCCCCGCTCTACCCGCCCCGCTCTACCCGCCCCGCTCTACCCGCCCCGCTCTACCCGCCCCGCTCTACCCGCCCCGCTCTACCCGCCCCGCTCTACCCGCCCCGCTCTACCCGCCCCGCTCTACCCGCCCCGCTCTACCCGCCCCGCTCTACCCGCCCCGCTCTACCCGCCCCGCTCTACCCGCCCCGCTCTACCCACTCCACTCTACCCACTCCGCTCTGCCCGCTCCTTCAAGCCTGTCTTGTCCCGACCTTCCCTCCCAGTCCCGTGCCTGCCCCGGCGCGCCCTGGAACTCGCGTAGGCCGATTGACCCGCGCCTCCGCCCAGGCACCCGTGTTGTCGCATTGGCCTCTCCCTCGCCCCTTCCCCGCTCCCAACGGCCTCGCGCCGCGGCGTTCCCCGCGCGCGGAAACTTCTTCAGCGCCGCGGGCCGCGGGCTCTTCTCTCGCAGCGGGGCCGCGTTAATGCTCCTGCACAATGCAAGGGTCGTTTGCATGAAAATGTCGAGACGGCGGCGGAGGCGGCACCGCGGAGCGGGCGCTGCGCGCGGGGCGGGGACGGGGCGGGGGCGGGGCGAGCGGAGGAGCAGGGCGCTGGGAGGAAGGGCGGGGCGTGGAGGGCGGAGGGAGACGGTGCCCTCTTCTTGCCGCGCCGCGACGCGGATGTTATGAAAATGGCGGCGCGTTGGTCCGTGCGGCCGGATCCCTGCAAATGAGATATTTATTGTGGCTCCCAGGAAGGAAGGGGTTGGGGGTGGGCGCAGGGGATGAGGGTCGTGGCTGCCGCAGCCGCTGCGGTCTCTGCTGGCGGCGCCTCCGCCTTTGCCCGCGGCTATTTCGCCTCCTGGTTCTGCGTCCTTGGTCACCGCCTATGCGCTTTCCGACTCTTGATTTCACTTCGTGTGTCATGCGGTCTGGTTCGACGTCTTTCTCGTCGTTTCGTCTGTCTCGGTGTGAGTCGCCATTATTGGTCTTGTACAGAGAGGGGCGAAAGAAAGGGAAAGAGGAACGGTGAAGCGCAGAACTGAAGGGGACCGGTCTTTGTACAAAAGATTTTAACAACGTTCCGGGCCACACCTGCACATACTAATTATTGCAATACGTATTATACATTGAAACTGTACGAAAGTTTTGTACAAAAGAATTTAACGCCGTAACGGGCCGCACTTGCACGTAATAATTATTGCGATACGTATTATACAATGAAACTACGAAAGTGCAGATTGATGTTTATGCTAACGAACCCAGAGATTTGTAATTTCGATTCGCATATTACATGAATTGTGAGATGATATAGTTAATAGTTCTGGTGAATGTACCTCGTTTATTTCGTCGCAGCACATGAAGTGATTAGGAATTCCTTGCCCGTCCAATGTGGATGCGTTGAGCGTGGATCTCATCCGTGATCCGCCGGATCGATTGCGTGGCTGCAGTTCACTGATTACGAGACGCACATGTGCCCACCTAACTGGACCAGTGAAAGCAAACAAGTGTTCACGATGGAAGGCGAGCAGCCGTTGCATATAGATACGTAGGTTAAGTCGTAATATATCGCGGGTGTCTGAGAATGAGTAGGCGAATGTCGAACCAGTTGCACCGAGATGCAGTTCACCTGCTAAAGGCAGATTCACTGCGACTGCCTCAGGCAATAGAATGTTAAGTACCTGCTTGAAGAAGACAAAGTAGAACTGTTTCGGGCAGCGTTTAAACAAGGAGAAATATCGAGAGGGAACCGGGTTCGTAGGGGGGTTTATATAAGGGGCTCGAAGACAGCGTTTTGAGTTCGAGGTATTTTGGATGGATTGAGTTTCCGAGCGCGTCAACTACTGTGGTCAGTAGTCCCGTATGCGTGTTTTTGCTCGGGAAGTGGCGGTGGTCTTCCCCAGCTGGATGGCCAGATTCGGCGCCGACCTTCCGTCAGCTAATGGAGTTTTTCCCAACCAAGTATCTCCCACCAGTGGGGCACCGCCCAAGCCGGGACAACTTCTAAGTCCCCGATAGGTCTCCCGGTAGTGTAGTGCAAGTTAGTGTAAGTGTGTATGTATAAGGGGTGAGAAGAGGAAGGATCGTGGCCTGTTTGTTAGGGAACTGCTCCGGCATTCGCCTGTTGTTCGGAGAAACCACGGAAAACTACCGATCACAGCAGCCGGCCGCTAGAATTGTCCTCCAGACAGCGACTGAATTCGACCTAGCTCACAAACTAGTGTCGAAAATATTTCGCCGTCGGGACTCGAACCTAGGACCTCCCGGTCAGAAGTGCTGCAGTGACACCAATTGATGTACAGCCTTCGACGCGGCGTCACCCGGACAGCCAAGATCATCCACATGGCTCCGGCCGCGGTAGCCTACGACTTCGATCTCCGTCTGTCCATTCTCACCTCCCCCTCTTTCATTCCCATTCTTTTTCTCCTCTCTCATGTTTCCTCTCTTTTTCTATTGCCACCCTCTCTTTTCTATCGCCACCCTCTCTTTTGCTATCGCCACCCTCTCTTTTACTATTTACAGCGCCTGATGAGTTTAGCTGAGAGCCAGCTTTGCCGTTGTCTCTGCGGTGATTCTGACCAAGAGGTCCTAGATTTCGAGTCCCGACGGTGGCAGAATTTTCGACTCTAGCATGTCAGCTAGGTCGAATTGAGCCGCGGTTTGCAAGATAATTCTAGCAGGCGGCTGCTCGGAATGGCAATTTTTCCGTGGTCTCTCCGATCAATACCAAATGAACTCCGGAGCAGTCCCCTAACAAACGGGCCTCGGCCACGTGCGATCTTTCCTTTCTCTTCCTTCTTCTATATTCTTCTCTTGCACACACACACACACACACACTTGCACTACAGTACCACAAATGTGGGAAGTTCAGTCGGGAGTATAGGGCTTGCGCCAGGCGAGACGCTGCCGCTCTAGGAGGAGATACCTGGAGAGAGAAATCCCCCGTAAGGTGTAGATCGGCGCCGGATGTCACCAGATAGCGGGAGAGGAACGTCGGCATTTTCCTTGATAAAACATTCACTACATTAATGGGTCTAATGATTAGGTGACGTGCTCGGAAACATCAATGAATAAATCCATTACTTTCATGCTACTAGTCTTTAGAAATACGAGCGAGTAGGTGAACATACAGTTATTATAACTGACTCTATAAGGTCTATTTTCACTCACAAGTTTACTCGATTATCCTGCAACCTACGCCGTAGACTAAGTTTCCGCTGGTGGATTGGATATAAGGTATATACGTAGTATGTTGTAAGTTTTGAAGACAATAATAAAATTTGAATATTACAGGAAATAATGACTGTTGTATCTCAACGAGAGCGTAGAGCAATGAATTTACTAAAATTTCCACTTTAGTTGCATCTCAAAACTCGTCTTCGGTTGTCAACCAATCATTTCGTTGGTGCTCAAATCCAACATGTCAGTATGAATTGTTGAGTCTTGAACGAACATTTTAAGGAACCGGAACTGAAATTTAAATGATGATGTGCATTCTTTAACTTACATACTACTTAGACGTTTCGATTGCACCTTTAATTTACATACAACTAAATTAATTAATAGGAATAATAAATAAACCATAATAATTATTATCGAGTAACAAGAGATCAAGTGTTTATAGCAAAAGACACTATAAGAATAAACGTGTATATGCAGTAAACAACGGAGATGAGGTTTGGAAAGAAGAGAAATTTGTTTTAAATTTGCTGTCTTTGGCATGTATGCAACGCCATTAATTTCAAATCTGTGTTATTAAAATAGTAAATTGTAAATAAAGTACTACTTAAACGATTGCCAATATTCTGTACAGTTCTTTAATCATGGTAATTTGCTTTAACTTCGTGGAGTTACCGTTACCTTTAGGTGCTTCTGTGTATAAGTAGTTCTTGTATTATCACGAAAGTAGTAGAACGAGTTCGCGTTAGCTGAATGAATAAATAAAAGTGAATTATGACCCTTTTTCTCGTTTCCGTCTCCTCTTTTTCCTTCTTTTTCCTTTCCCTTCTCATTTTCCATGTTCTTTTTCTTCTCTTCCTCATTTTCCTTTCCTGTTCTTCCTCCCTTTTCTTTTCCTTCTCTTCCTCCTCCTTTTCCGTGTCCTCCTCCTTCGTCTCTTTTCCGTTCTCCTTCAATGAATTAAAGGGTTTTGAAATTACAGTCTATATTTTTGTAAATAGGGTTCAGTTACACTACTCATTTGGTTCTGCCCGTCTATTCCGCTGCTTCATCCTGTTTGTCCCACCGTCCCAGCCACAAGACGGCTCCCTCCCCGCCCCGCCACGCCCGTTCTGACGGCACTGCTCTGCCCTGACGGCTCTGCCCTGCCCTAGTCGCCTTGACGGCCCTGCCCTGCCCGGCCCGCCCTGACGGCCCTGACCTGCCCGCCCTGACGGCCCTGTCCGCCCTGCCCTGCCCTGACGGCCCGGCCTTGACCTGCCCGCCCTGACGGCCCTGTCCTTTTTCTGCCCGCCCTGCCCGCCCTGCCCGCCGTTACGGGCCTGATCGCCCTGACGGCCCTGCCCTGCCCTGCCCTGCCCAGCCCTGACGACCCTTCTCGCCCTGCCCTGCCCTGCCCTGCCCTGACGACCCTGCCCGCCCTGCCCTGCTGTGCCCTACCGACACTGCCCGCCATGCCCTGCCCTGCCCTGCCGGCTTTGCCCGCCCTGACGGGCCTGCCCGCTGGCGCAGCGCGCTTGCGCCGCCCACGCACGACCCACACGTCGCCCACGCGCTCCCCTCGTGCGTCATTGTTTTTTCCTCCTCCTTCGCCTGCTGTGATCTTTCAGGAGCGACGAGAAAAACAAGTCGGCCGGCGCCGCGCGCCAAGCCCTCGCCCGCCAGCGGCCCCGGCGATTTGAATTTGTCTTGCTTCAGCGAGCGGCGGGGGCGGGGCGGGGAGGGCGAGGGAGCCGCTTCGGAATGCGGGCGCGTGGCGAGGCGGAGGGCTGACATAAAGTGACGTCCGTTGGGGGGGAGGTCCAAGAATGGGCCATGCGGTAAAGGAAGAAGCGTTGAAGAAATGGGGAAGTGATGAACGGCAGACGAAAGAAATGAAGTCAAAATAAAGTAACGGGAAGGGGGTAAAGGAACAGGACGAATGAATGAAGAGGTAGGGGGTAGGAGAGGTAGAGTTAGGGTGTAAGGTGTGGTCTGAATATGAAGCAAGAGGTAGGATGTGAAGGGTGGGAGCGGAAAAATGAGTGGAGAGGCAGGGGTTTGAGGAAGCGGTGGGAATAAGGAGATGATGTGAAGGGTGGAGCTGGGAGATGAAGGAAAGAGGCGGCGAGAAGAGAGGTGACGAGTCTGAAAGGAAAGGAAGGGTTAATGGGAAGGACGGATATCAGAAGGCTGTGGCGGAATGGGCAGGAAGAAACAAAGAGAGAGGAAGGGCAAATATAGGAGAGTGGACAGGAGGCCGGAGAGAATATATAGCGAAGGGAAAGAAAGCTTGGCATGGCGGGAAAGGGGGGTAGTGCCGTGTGGAAAGATCCATGTGGGGAGCGGAGAGTGATCCCGGAGCGGCGGATGAGCGGGTCCAAACCCTTGCAAAACGGCCGCTCGCACAATGCGGGCTAATCTTTCAAGAGGCGGAGCGCTTAGGTGGCCCCAGATTCATAAAATTGGCCTGCTTTTTCATGCGAGAAGTTTCGTCGGAATTTTAATGTCACTCTTGCAAATGGAAAATGACTGTATATAAGCTGAGGGTATATATATATATATATATATATATATATATATATATATATATATATTGGAACAAGCCCTTCTTCCTACCAGCAAAATTCGTAATTTCACGAATTATTAATTACGTTAGATTCATGACTCGTTTCGTTTGAATGACACTCGTAATTATTTTCCGAATAATTTAGTTATTGATTTGAGCGCAGGAAATAATTACGACTGTACCCCTAATGTTTCCTACGTAACTTTAATATTTCTTATCCAAAATTATGTCGTGCTAGCTCAGTTAATTGTGTTCGAAGTTCATAATTGTTGCTACTTACTCTGCAACCCATTACTCAATCTGCCACCCATACGGAGTAGCGAGGAATCTGAAAATCTTATCAAAATATCTACTAATGGATTGCACGTAACGAATAATGATAATCAGCTTTCTTTTAAAGTAACAAATTGGAATTTATTATAATGTGAAATATTATGATTCTGATAAAAGTTAAACAAGAATTGTTACATCGTTAATTAAAATTAAATTATCTTTGGTCATGGCCAGTTTTCTCTATCTTGTAATAATTATAAAACAACCTTGTTATATTCGCGGATCTTCGCGCACTCTTCACTTCTCCATTCGATGACGCCCCGTTGAATCTTCTCCGTCGTCGCAGCAGAATCTTCCTTCTTCATAAAGTCCTCC